>RCUC01167370.1:0-59580 GCA_003697995.1 Taxidea taxus jeffersonii | reverse complement strand
TTTTTTTTTTCTCTTCACCCACTGAAGGACATTTGGATAGTTTGGGGCTACTATAATAAAGCTGCTAAGAATATTCATGTACAACATTCTGCACGGAAATATTT
This sequence comes from Taxidea taxus jeffersonii, assembly GCA_003697995.1. Classification (NCBI taxonomy): domain Eukaryota; kingdom Metazoa; phylum Chordata; class Mammalia; order Carnivora; family Mustelidae; genus Taxidea; species Taxidea taxus. Next base: position 59,476 of record RCUC01167370.1, on the reverse strand, counting down.
TTTCATTCATTTTGTTTCCTTAATTTGGTAGATATACAAAAGAGTACACTTTCTGGGTCATATGGTAAGTCCATTTTTAATTTTAAAAGGAACTTCCAGACTATTTTTCAGAGTGCCTGTAACTATATTCCCAACAGTGATGTAGGAGAGATCTGGTTTTCCACATTCTTACCAACTTTTGGTATTACCACTATTTTTTATTTGGTTATTCTAATAGTTGTATAGTGATATCCCACTATGGTTTTCATTTGAATTTATCTAGTGACTAATGATGTTGTACATATTTTACATACATATTTTCAATCTGTATGTTCTCTTTGGTAAAATTTCAGGTCAAGTCTCTTGCTCATTTTCTAATTTAATTGTTTTTAATATTAAAGTTTGAGAGTTCTCTGTATGTTCTAGATATAAGTCCTTTGTCATATATGTGATTTGTAGAAACTTCTCTCACTGTGTGACTTCTGTTTTGTTATTCTCTTAACAGAGTCTTTTGCAGAGAAAGAATTTAATGTGAAAAAAGTCTAATGTATTAACTTTTTTTTATTGTATAGATCATGCTTTTTGGTGTCAAATGTAAGAACTTTTTGCTTGATGTCCATTAAAAATGATGCAGTAAGGACTTCTAACAATCCTCTCCTCCATAAAAACAGTGATAAAACATAAAATTGTCAAAATCAACATTTCCAGAACTATGAAAATTAACCAAAGATATTCAACAATGTGTATTTATTCAAGAAAACTGGTTGAATCTTAGTTCAAAAAAATCCAGTGATCTATGTGCTATTTTTGCTTTCCTTAGTCTCCATGACCCTTTCACCAGCCCCATGGTAACCTTGAAAGCAATACTTTCACAATTATGCTGAAAAGCAGTGGCCTAACAGCCTCTGGAGGTGAAGGAACAGGGTTAGATCTCTTCAAAATTCCAAATCCTAGAGAAGGGTTATTATTTGACCTGTCTGGCAGTTACTTGGGCAGTCCCATTAGCAAGACTTGTCTTTATTTGGCTGACACAGAGCTGGCCCAGTGTAAACAGCCTTTCCCTGGGGGTGTATGTCAAAAAACAATCAGCCATAATTGTTTAATATCCCAGATGCCTGAGATAGCAATCACAAAAAGGAAACACATCAAACAAATCTAAAATCTAAAAGGTTTTGAGTGACATATACCCAGATGACTTTGAAAAGCTCTGACATATTTCTAGTAATCTGGAAGACCATATGCTATGGCCATGAAAGAACTGAGAGGGCCCTAAACTCTCATGTCTGGATGAATTTGAGGTTCTGCACAAATAGGAGGTGAAGGTGGACTTGTAAAGTGGCTACCTGAACATTCAAGTAATGCCCCCCAGATCAGAGACCTTTCACAAAATCTCAGAGACATTTTGCTTCAGGCATTTAAAGGAATCTCTATACAATCATTAGCTAATCATTAAGCTAACTGAGCACAGACCTCTGCAGCCATACAGTAAAAAAATACAGACTTAAAAGATATAGACTTAAAAGAGTTTATCCAGGAAAGCTACTAAACAAGAAAACAACAACAACAAAAAGCAACAACAAACCTGTTGTAAATGTCCAACTTTCAAAAGGAAGAAATTATAGGACAAGTGGAGAAATAGGAAAATATATCCCATATTTAGGAGGAAAGAGAATGATTGATAAAAAATTTCCCTGATGATACCCAGGCATTGAACTTAATAGACAAAGACTTTAAATGACCTGTTTTAAATATGTTATAAGAACAAAAGGAAACTATCTGAAGAACTAGAAGAAATACAATGCATTGTATACCAGAGCAATGGAGATTGAAGTGTAAAATTTTGTAGGCTTTTTATCCCCCCTCGGAGACTGAACACTTCTTCCTCTGCGACAGCTACAATGGAAGACTGATTACTCAGATTCATCTTAGAGTCAAGTTAAGTTGATGCCCTTTCTTGATTTTTATTAGATGGGTTTCTCTGGTTATGTCTTCAATACCCAAACTCTCACACATCTGGCTTTTTAATATAGTCACTCTTTGAATGGGAAGACAGTAGCTGCTTTTTGGGGTCACTTCATTTAACAGGGAATCTAACTTATTTGAACCCATTTCCCTCTTGTCTGAACCCATTTCCCACTCGTGTTTTCTTTGTAGAATTTGGAAAGGGAATCTATGCGTTGTGAAATTATTATTGGATTAATCCATTCACTTTGGGTATTGGGGCTCTTCCGGAAATTGATATGTTTCTTCAACCCGGTTGACTTCTTCCCATTCTTGCAGTCTGTCCCTCTAAAGCAGATTGATTCTCCACTTGCCAGAATTCAGACAAGATATTCACTTCTAGCTGCAGAATTTTCCACAGTTCTAAACTCATCTGCGAGTGGCTATTGCTGTTGGTGTTGCCATGGAAGCAAAATTGTATTACAACCATCCTACACGCTAATCAGAAGTAAAATCTCAAATTACTTATTATTTATCTTTTTGTTTTCTAATAAATACAATTAAGTTCTATATTTTCTCTGAGGTACAGTACCATACATGTTTTTATATGTAGGTGGCTAGCTGTCATTTGTTCTAAATCTAAATATTAGCAATTTCCATTTTGATGTTTTCTTTGGGACCCATGACATTTTTTCCAAGTTCATTGGACAGCATTGTCATTGGGCAAGATGTTGGCTTTCATTTTGTTCTCTGCTTTTATATTTATTGCATATTCATTGGGATATATAATGCATAGGTTATTTCTCAATTTTTTGTAATTTGTTCAAGATTATTATGACTCTAATATGTTGTTACTTTTGTCTTTTAAAATTCCTAAGTATTTACAAAACTATAACATCTATTATGTGTGCAAATAATTCTATAAATATCAATTAGATCAAACTCATTTACGATATCTAAAACTTTTAGAATTTTGTCTACTTCGTATCTATTTATAAAAGAACTATTTTAAAATCTCCAACATGACTGACGTTTTCATATCTTTTTACTGAATTTTGTAAGTTTAGTCATTCTGTAAGGATCATGACTACTGTATTACTTTGAGGAGGAGAGTTCCTTTTCTCAAAAAAAAAAAAAAAAAGAAATACCTCTCTTTGATCCTTTTAATGCTCTATGCCTTGAATTCTGAATGTTGTTAAAGGTAAACTATTTTCTTTTTGTTAGTATTTACTAGACTATTTTTCCTATTTCTTTATCTCCCATCAGCCTGTAGCACTTTGTTTTAGACCTGTGTCCAGTAAATAAAATATAGCTGTGTTTTGACTTACATACTTTAACCAAACTCTATTTATTATTATTGTTAATTTAAACTTATTCTTCCCATCTTATTTGGTGGTTCATAATTGATACTCTCTTTTTCTTTTGTTTTATAACATTTCTATTATTGGCCTGATTACATTTTTGTTCCATTTACTTCTCTATAAGTATAGAAGTTTTACAGTCTATTTCTAGAATAGTGGTTTGCTTTAAATTTTTAATACATATGCAGGATCGGATTTTTTAATAGCATGAAGATTTAATCTGTACTCGGTCTCCTTCATTTACTTAGCCTACTATCTTGAAGCCAGATGTCTTTCCCAGATATGTGAGGTAATACTTAGCTGAACTTTTTGGGAAGATACGTTTTATTTATATGTCAGCAATCGTTTATGCCTTTAAATTTTTTCTTCTCCAAATCTGCATTTCAGTTCCCAATGCTTTGCTGAGTTCATACTTTGGTTCCTGATCTAGTAAAAATAGCAGTGAAATGAGAGGGAAATTTCCCACCAACCTTGCGAGATAGATACTCAGAGCCAAAATCATGGCAATTAATAAAAATGAGTAAGTAGTTTGTTCTGCACACAAGGTTTTGGGTTAAGATAGTTACTTGCTACATACTTAAAATTCAGCAGGAAAATATTTCAGGGAAAAATGTGCCTTGCCTATAGGTTGTAATAAGGATGACAGTGCACTACCTCTAAAATTCTAAGATGTAACCCAAATCTCAGAGATTGAGATACGTTTACTGAGTACCTGTGGTGGTCTAAGGGTTGCTAAATGGCTGGTTGTAAAGAAATGAACAGAATGGGCATGATTTGAAGACTTTAAGCAAATGAGCACACAAATAAATACACTTGTATCAGGATGCACCAGCAGAGATGAAATGTTTACATTTTTCACTCTTTTGCACATACTGATGTCAAAAACCACAATAGAATTGTGGAAGAAAGGCTTTCATTTACTAAGGGATAAATTTAGGGACTTTGGTAACAATGAACTATTTAATTCAGTTTTCCAGGGAAAGTTAAAATATTTAGGCTTTTTTAATTCTAAGAGTTGAGGAAAAAATAGGTTTTGCTTCTGAGAAGAGGATTCTTTCCTTATGAATAATGTTAAAATATTTATAATTTCACATTCTCTACTCCCTCCCATAATAAATATGTGTTCATTTGTGTTACAAAAGGTGCTCATTTTCATCAGTGTAGTTCATGCTTGTGAATACTTAGGCAAACTTACTAGATATAAATCCTTCAGATATGTTTAGAGTGAGAAACTTCCAGATAAAAAGCTGAAAACAGAAATTAATATAACCCTATTCAGATAGTATCAAATTAGCAAATCAGTGCAATATAAAATGGTGACAGGTGGGCCATGCTTTTCATTGATAAAAGGTCTGCTTTCCGGATGGGATTATGAAAAGCTGTGAAAACAGGAATCATATATTTGTCGACATGAACAATTAATTAAACTAGTGTCATTAGCAAATAATTAAACCAGGAAAACTAAAGCCATGTTCATTAATCATTTTAAATTAATTATGACACTGATGTTAGTAACAATTGGCATTTGCATTTGTATGAACATTTTGGAAGAGAAATATGTGTATATTGGGGATTTAGGATTAGTGGCTCTGAATCAGAATCTTCTTAGGAGAGGAGACTTGTTAAAAATGTAAATTTAGGTGCCCCAGAAATTTAAATTCATTAGATGTGAAAAGGGCCCATGAACATGGATTTAACATCCTCCCCCTTCCTTGCACATACACACATACACACACCCAGAAACCGTCATTCTGATACAGGTGATTGGGTAGATAATACTTAAAAAACATTTCTTACATAAGTAAAGCACTGAGGAAAATAAGAATTGTTCCATTATCTATTGTGAATTAGCATTTCTTTGAATATTTCTTTATATATATTTTATTTTGAAATGGTTATTTCATTGGTAGGTAGTGAGGTTTAATTATCTATGATAGTAATATGAGTAAATCTATCAACTTATAACATTATTACAAAAAATAGCCTAATATAAATAACTTAAGAGGGGTGCTTGATCTGTTTTCTAATAAGATGCTACAATGGTATAATGAAGAATATAACTATAAGAATAACTACAGACAAACTAGATAGGGAAAATACCAGGAAAAGAGAAATGTAAAATTCCTCTGGGTCATAGGGGAATTGCTTTGCAATTGTACGTTCAGGAAGGGGTTGATTCTAGACTCTGTCCAGGACAGGATTGGCAGCCTAGGATTATTGTGGGGAAAAAAGGTAAGAACTGCTTTTGCTTCTTTCCCACCATTGCCCCATCATTGTCACAGCAGGGGCGATACAGAGTTCTGGTGCAGGTATCTACAGAAGGCAGTTCTGTAAGGCAAATAGTAGAACTCTGGGTCATTAAATTAACCAAAATAGTAATATTGGAGAAAAATGTCATCATCCTCAAAACCTCTAGTAATCTCTAAAAGCACAAATGAAAAGAAAATCTGTTTTAGGCATATCACAGTGACAAAGGAAAATCCTAAAAGTAGCAAAAAGGAGGGAAAGGCATATTACTTTCAAAGGAGGAATAGTAAGACTGATTATGGGCATGGGAACACAACCCAATGACACAATTAAAGAACTGAGAAAAAAACTGCCAACCTAGAATTTGTTACTTAGTAAGAATATTTTTCCATATACCTTTGTGAAGGTGAAAGAAAAAGACAAATAGAAACTACAAAAATATCTGGCCTTGCAAACCTTCAATACAAATATAAAACAATTAAACTTATCGAACTCTGCTGTGTAAAGAGCTTAGAAGTCATCAATCCTGTCTTCACAACAAGACAAAAGCTGAGTATTCTGAAAACTAATGACTTTTCTTACACTCATCAGAGATATGGTGTCCCTAGACAAACCACCACCCTAAAAACTAGAGAGAAGTGAATACAGAGAGTCACAATTTGGAACTACATACCTGGAGCAGAAGCTGCTAGAGCCACAATATGGTGGGAACACACTAAGGGCAATTTTAATGAATTACTGGAAGCTGAGGGTGCACCAGATTTAGGGTGGGAAGCTCCTGGGGACCCCCACACTCTCATGGGTTTTCCCTCTAGAAACCCTGCCAGATTCTAATGGAAAAGATATAAGAAAAAAACACCACCTATTTCTGTCAGGGAGAGAAGGAGAGTATGCATTTTAAAATATATCCAAGTCATTCTCCATAAAAAAGACCTATACTCTGAAAGAAAATACTGTACCAGAGCCTTATCTGATCCAGGGGAATGGCAATTAGCCAACTCCAAGTCCCTCTAACCTTCCTCTCTCACCTCCAAGGGGCTAGAAGCTGAGAAATGTTTGAAAGTCACAACCCAGAGACTCAAGCCCACTTAAAGATCATTTTGAATTAAAACAACAACAACAACAACAACAACAAAATATTATAGAAGATTTCTCCTCTTCCTCCTCTGACTACCACATCAACAGACCTACAGAATAAGAACAGTGAATTGCATGGGGTGCCTGGGTGGCTCAGTCAGTTAAGTGTCTGCCTTTGACTCAGGTCCCAGGATCCTGGGATTGAGCCCCTCATTGGGCTCCTTACTCAGTGGGAAGCCTGCTTCTCCCTCTGCCTACAGCTCCCCCTGCTTGTACTTCTCTCTGTCAAATAAATAAATAAAATCTTAAAAAAAAAACAAAAAACAAAAAACAAAAAAACAAAAACAAAAACAAAACAGTGGATTTCTGCTAAAATTGCTGGAAGACCCAGAATCTGTTCAAGAAAGAGTTCTTAGGGAAATCCAAAGACAACAGGGAAGAAAACAAAAAGACACTAGAGAAAGCTGAAGCCTCTGCATATAAGCTACAACAAATATTAAACACAGCCCAACTGTGAACTAGATTAAGATAAATCCTCACACTAAAGGCTTATTTACCTCAGATCCCATTACTCAATATGCCATGTTCCACTTTCAACAAAAAGTTAAAAAAATATGCTGAAAGGCAAGAGAAAACAATTTGAAGATAATAAAGCAAGCATCAGAACCATACTCAGATATGACACAAATTTTGTAAATATTAGGGAATTTAAAATATCTATGATTAATATGTTAAAGGTTTTAATGGGAAAGGAAGTAACGTGCATAATAGGTGGATAATTTAAGTAGAAAAATGGAAACTCTAAAAGTCAAAAGGATATTTTAGAAATCAATACTATAAAGGAATGAAGAATGCCTTTCTGGGCTCATCATAGGCTGCACAAGGAGGAAACCAGCAGTTTGAAGATACATCAGTGGAAACTTCCCAAAGTTAAATGCAAAGAGAAAAAAAAGATAATAAAGAATATCCAAGAATTATGAGATTTGGAGAATTTATAAAAGTTATAAAATACATATGATTGGAATACCAGAAGGAGAAAAAATAGAAGAAATATTTGAAGTAATAATAGATGTGAATTTTCCAAAATTAATGTCAGACACCAAACTAAAGATCTAGGAATCTCAGAGAATGTCAAGCAGGATAACTACCAAAATATATAAAACCTAGGCATGTCATCTATAAACCTCCAAAAGTTAAAGAAAATATTTATTTATTTTTTTAAAGATTTTATTTATTTATTTGTTAGAGAGAGAGCATGAACACAGGCGGACAGAGTGGTAGGCAGAGGCAGAGGGAGAAGCAGGCTCCCTGCCGAGCAAGGAGCCCAATGTGGGACTCGATCCCAGGACTCTGGGATCATGACATGAGCCGAAGGCAGCTGCTTAACCAACTGAGCCACCCAGGTGTCCCTAAAGAAAATATTTAAAAGTGCTGGGAAAGAAGAGGGCATACCCTACTTATAGGAAAAAAAGATAAGAATTACATCAGATTTTGCATCAGAAACAATGAAAGGAGGAAGAATGTAGAGTGGTATATTTAAAATGTTGGGAGAAAAAAAGAAACACCAACCTGAAATTCTACATCCAGCAAAAGTATCCTTCAAAAAATAAAGAGGAGGAATGACTTTCTCAGATAAACAAAAATGAATGAATTCATTGCTAGCAGAGCTTCCCTGTAAGAAAGAAGTTCTTCTAGGAGAAGGGAAATGATGTAGGTCAGAAACCCTGAGAAACCCAAATCTATATAAAGTAGGAAAAAGTGTCATGGAAGGAGTAAGTCAAAGTAAAATAAAACCTTTTATTTCTCTTATTCTTACCTAATAAGTGTTCGAAGTAATGATAGAAGCAATATATTGGTTCTTTTGTATTGGTAATCTAACTTTATTGGATGTATTGTCACATATCTATTTTCTAAGAAAGAGAGCTCTAAAAGAATAATAAAGGAATGCACAACCAGTATCCATAGTTAATGGATAAGGGAGATGAATGACAGGAATGTTATAGGGGTGGGAAAGAAGAACTGAGATTACCACATTATAGTAGAGTAGAATATATATAGTATTATTGTATTTAAGTGTTCTAGGATCTATTGTAAGTTACCTGAACTACCCATGAAGTGAGAGAGTGTTATTTGAAAGTGGACTTGGATTAGTTAAAATTGTATATTGCAAAGTCTAACGCAGGAACAGAATTTTTTTGAAGTATAGTTGATATGCTAAGAGAAGATAGAAAATGGAAACATATAAAATACTCCGTTAAAACCAGAGAGTGAAGAAAATGAGAGGAAGATTTTAAAAAGGAAGAAAGAAAAATTGTAATGAATAAGAAATGCTTACAATCATGGTACATCTTAATCCAACTATACCAATGGTACTTTGAATGTAAGTGGCCAAAATATACCAATTTTAAAGACAAAAGACTGTCAGAACAGAGGAGGGAAAAGAAACAAGACCTAACCAGCTGTTATCCACAAAAAAACTTCTTTATTATAAAATCACAGACAGATTAAAAGTAAATGAATGGAGAAAAATAAAAATACTCCATGCTGGGGCGCCTGTATGGCTCAGTGAGTTAAAACCTCTGCCTTCGGCTCAGGTCATGATCCCAGGATCCTGGCATTGAGCCCTGCATCGGGCTCTCTGCTCAGCTGGAGCCTGCTCCTCACCCCTCTCTCTCTGCCTGCCTTTCTGCCTACTTATGATCTCTGTCAAATAAATAAATAAAATCTTTAAAAAAAAAAGGTACTTCATGCTAACCCCAAGCCAAAGCCAACTTCAGAACAAGGAAAATTATCAGGGATAATGAGAGGCATTAAACAGTGATAAAAGGGTCAATTCTCCAAGAAGACATGACAATCTTTACTATGTATGCACCTAACAACAGAATGTCAAAATAAATAATACAAAAACTGATAGAAATAAAAGGAGAAATAGAGAAATCCACTATTACAGTTGAAGACTTCAGTACCCTTTTATCAGTTATTCCAAAAGTGAAAGAAATCAGTAAATATATAGTTGAATCGAACAGCACCATTAATCAAGTTGGTTTATAAACTGACATTTATAGAATGCTACATACAATGATGGGAGGATACACATTCTTCTCAAGCACATATGAAATAGTCAACAAGACAGACCACATTCTAGGCCACAAAACATAGCTTCATAAATTTAATATAATAGTAATTAATCAAATTATATGCTTAGACCACAATGAAATTAAACTAGGAACCAAAACAGAAAAATAACTGCAAAACAAAAAATATATATAGTGGAGATTAAATTATACTGTCCTAAATAATATGGAAACACCAACCTGAAATTCTATATCCAGAAAATTCTATATTCAGGTCAGAAACCCTGAGAAACCCAAATCTATATAAAGTAGGAAAAAGTGTCATGGAAGGAGTAAGTCAAAGTAAAATAAAATCTTTTATTTCTCCTATTCTTACCTAATAAGTGTTCAAAGTAATGATAGAAGCAATGTATTGGTTCTTTTGTATTGGTAATCTAACTTTATTAGATGCATTGTCACATATCTATTTTCTAAGGAAGAGAGCTCTAAAAGAATAATAAAAGAATGCACAGTCAGTATCCACAGTATCCAAAATTTCTCAAGAGAAATTTTTAGATATTTTGAATTAAATGGAAATGATGATACAACTTAAAATTTGTGGGATGCAGCAAAAGTGAGGCTTACAGGCAAACATAGCATTGAATGCATATGTTGGAGAAGAAAGATACCTAAAATAGAAAATCTGAGCTTCTACCTTAGGAAATTACAGAAAGGATGGGAATTTAAGCCAAGGCAAGCAATTTAAGCCAAAAGCGAGCAAAAGAAAAGAAAAAGAAATCAGAGAAACTGAAAGCAAGGAAATCAATAGAATCAATTAAACCAAAAGCTGGTTCTTCAAAAATATCAATTAAATGTATAAACCTCTAGCCAGATAAACCAAGAAAAAATTTTTTAGCAGAGGGAAAATGATTCTAAACAGCCCCTTGGAAATGGCAATGAAATGGTAAGTGGGTGGGTACTTATAAAAGTATACTGCCTGTACAGAATAATAATAGTAATGTGTTGTAGAATTTAAAATACATGCAGAATTAACATGCATAACAATATTAAGGCAAATGATGAGAGATAGGTAAATAGAACTTAAGTGTCCTAAGGATCCAGCATTATCAGGGAAATGATAAAAATAATAACTTTATTAGATGCATTGTCACATATCTATTCTCTAAGAAAGAGAACTCTAAAAGAATAATAAAAGAACGCACAGCCAGTTAAGAATGGAAAAATAATTTAAAATATTTTATTAATTCAAAGAAAGAATAGAAAAGTAAACATAAAGAGATCAGTCACATGTGAAGCAAATTGCAAGATGGTAGGTATTGCTCCAAGCATACCAATAATTATATTTGGATGAAACAAGTATTTCAATGGAGGAGTAAGAATATTAGATTCCACTTTTAAAAATAGAATGGTAGGGCGCCTGGGTGGCTCAGTTGGTTGAGCAGCTGCCTTCAGCTCGGGTCATGATACCGGAGTCCTGGGATTGAGTCCCGCATCGGGCTCCCATCTCCATGGGGAGTCTGCTTCTCCCTCTGACCTTCTCCCCTCTCATGCTCTCTCTCTCTCAAATAAATAAATAAAATATTAAAAAAAAAATAGAATGGTAATTAGAAGAGATATATCATAGATCCTGTGACACAGAACGTGTGAATGTAAAGGAATGAGAATTACTTGGGGACATTTGATAATGAGGCAACAACCCAATAGATAGACATAAATATACCAAGTCTGTATGTGCACAATTAAGTATTTGAAAATATATCAAAACTAATGGTGATGCCAACATTTCAATGCACTTTCTTTAATAGTTAATAAAACAACATGAGGAGTCATCCCTCTTAATCTGACCTCTATCCAAAAGACAAAACTTGAAAGTCTAATAAAGAAAATTTTCATAAATAAAGAGTGATTATTTGTGGTTTTCTGGTGTCTGGACCTCTGTAATCACAGACTATACGTATTCTCCTCCCTTGGAACTTACAAGGTTTTATAACCCGAGATCTGACCTTTCCTACTCATTATTGGACAGGATAACTGATACCTCTCAGAGGAAATGTCCTCACAAAATGAAACAAGATATTTGAAGAGAACAACTGCAAGGCAAAAGAATGTACTGCATGAAAGTCAAAAAGAGAAGCATTATAATGAACAAAGCAAAAGGTTTAAATAAGATATAATGTATTAAAATATAGACAAGATATTTTAAATGTGAGCTACAATAAAAATGCATTAAAAGAACCAGAAAAACTATCTGAAAATAAGATAGTTACTATAAAGGGCACAATGGCTCTACGGATTTGAAATGATGTAAGTGAGGGAGGAATTAGTAACTGGAAGATCCACTTGAGTATCCAGAAGGAAGTAAAAGATAAAGAAAAATAATATTTGTAAATGTTAAGAGCTATGGAAAGTAGAATAAAAGTAGGATTTTAAAATATATGGATAATGAAAACCTAAGAAGGAGAGCACATTAGAAACTAAAAAGAGGAATTAAAAAAATGGAGAAACATTTACTGGAATTGAAAAATAAATGAAATAATTCATATTGCAAGCATTTGCATTATTAAAAGGAAGAAAATAGTTGGTGGGGGAACCATGGAAATTAAAGAATATATCAAAAATATGAAACTTCTAAAAGTTTTAGAAAGAGAGATCAGACCAAGGAAAATGATCAGAACAATATATTTTTCAATGTCACTGGAAGCAATATGAAGATGAAACAGTATTTTGAAGATATCAAAAGAGCTGGGTTATGGGCATTAAGGAGGACACACGATGTGATGCGTACTGGATGTTATATGCAAATAATAAATCATTGAACAATATATCAAAAATTAGTGATGTACTGTATGTTGCCTAATTGAATTTAAATTACAAAAAAGAAATGTGAACATAGATGCCAAATCAAACATTCAAATATTTAGAGCATGATAGAAAATATTCACATGAATTCAAAACTTTGGCTGCTTTCCCAAAAAAGACTTGCATTTAAAATACTTTGGGTTTATAACATCATTGTCAACATAACCAAATTATGGATAGAGCCCAAATGTCCATCAACTGATGAATGGATAAAGAGGTGGTGTATATATACAATGGAGTATTACTCAGCCATCAAAAAGAAATCTTGCCATTTGCAACAATGTGGATGGAACTAGAGTGTTAGATGCTAAGCAAAATAAGTCAGTCAGAGAAAGACAAATACCATATGATTTTACTCATATGTGAAATTTAAGAAATGAAACAGATAAACATGGGGGGGGAGAGAGAGGTAAACCATAAAACAGAATTTTAACTATACAGAACTGGGTGATGGGCATTAAGGAGGGCACATGATGAGAGTTGCTAGAGGGATAGTGGGCAGGGGAATGGACTAAGTGGGTGATGTATATTAAGGAGGGTAGTTGTAGTGATGAGTGCTGGGTATTATATGTAAGTGATAAAGCACTAAATTCTACTCCTGAAGCTAGTATTACATTATATGTTAAGTAACTGGAATTTAAATAAAAAGATGAAAAAATGGGAATGGAATAAAAAATAGTTTTGGATAACATTTTTATAACATTTAAAACCATATTTTAGCTTTCAAATAAATCTATGAGATACAACACAAAATATTAAGAAGAAAAAAGATGTGCTACACAAAATATAATGAAGAAAAAAATGAAGAAGAGATTAAATATGTCAGTAAAGTTTGTTTTCTTTAAAAACACAGTGAGCATCAGAGAAAAGAAAATATATATTAACCAAGAATTAAAATCTAGATAACATCAAGCTAAAAAGGAAGGTGAGAAGGCATAGCAGAGGGATAAGAAAGTACAGTAAATAGATCATCTTGTTGGAGGTAAGAGATAGATAACAGCTGAAGACAACAAATAAAATAAATTTTAAAGTAGACCTAGAAAAGAGAGAATAAGGCAATAAGCCAAAATATTAGATAAAGTATCTTAAGAATTAAACTAAATGTAGATTTTCTAAACTCCCTATTAAAGAAGTTTTCATACTGGATTAAAAAGAAAATAAAATCAAGTCTATGGTGTTTATAAGAGAAAAATCTAAAGAATAGAGACGTGCAAAGACAGAAGCTTTTAAAAAAGGGAAAGCATTCCATCAAATAGCAATCAAAAGAAATCCAGTTTAGGTAAGCCTACTATTAGAAAATTGTACTTAAAACCAGTACTAATTATACACACAAGGTGTAACCTATTTTGGTAGGTACTACTGTCTCCCCAACTTTTGCCTGGAGACATTTCTGATCTGTGACACAGGGAATGGGAAGCCAAAACAGCGGCAGGCAATATTACCAAGTGGAGTAGAGATCGAGTTCTGGGAGGCAGAGGCACCTGCAAATCGCCAAGGCATTGTAATAAAGAGGAGGGAACCGTGCAGAAAAAGGGCTTCAGTTGTCAAATCTGTCCACAGAATGACCAAGAAGGTGTAAGCTGGATATTCTACAGAGCTCACACAGAGCTAGACACATACGCGTTCTAGTCAGTCAGAAAACAGAATCTGTGAACACCTAGGGCACTCAGAAGAGACCCCTGAAGGGGAATGTCTTAGTAGAGGGCTAAATTTCAGAGAAAAGTCACTATAAATGCGCCGTAAAACACTTTAAAACAAGCTTCCAACGGGAAAAAAAAAAATAGAAAATCTTAATAGCCCTATGTCTCTTTAAAAAATTGAATTTATTTTAAAAAATTGAATTTATAAGTAAAAGAAGAAGCCCTAGATGGCTTCAATAGTAAATTCTGTGAAACATTTCTTAAGGAATAATCCATTGCTATACAACCCTTTCAGACAATAGAGGAAAGGAGAACATTTGCGTACTCCCTTCATGAAAAAGCATTGCCCTGATATGGAAACCAGAAAACTGTATGAGAGAAAGAAAAAGATAGAGAGAGAGGGAGAGAGGAAGGAACGGAGGGAGGAAGATTTAATTTAATTTGATTTTTTCAGGGTTCCAATGTACAGAGGAAGAAAGGAAGTTACAGGTCAACTGCTTTGATTGATATTAAAATGACACTTTCTCCAAACAGTATTTTATCTATCCTTCTGTTAAATATTCGGATTTGATGTTCTCAGGGCAGTGCACCAAAGTAAGATTCTGGATGGATGAAGAGCAGGTGAGAAAAAAGAATCAATATGATTTTAGGAAATGGTCTGTATAGAAGTACATGATTAGGAAATTGATGTATTTAAAATTCATGATACCTCTGATGTACTAATTTTGTAATCAAACTGAATTGCTAGTTATACTGTACAATCTGCCCTGTTGCCTCAACATGGTTTAAAGATTCTTCAGGAAGGGGATTCAGGCTCCTAGAACTCTCTTCTGCTCTGCCTTTTACTTGGTTTACAACTGTGTTTTATTTACATTTCATTTCAACTAGACTTTTGCTCCCCAATATAATAAGCACAGAGATCATTTTATTTAAAAATCTCAATTCTAATGTTATCTTGAAATATTTATTATAGTTGTTATTGTTAGTTCATGTAGGCATGAGAGTCCTCTATCCAGCTGACTAGATGATTATCTGATCGTGCTGTAGAACATTGTGGCATCTGCCTCCAATAAAAGTTTCATGCAAAGTACTTATCACAATTCCTTAAGGAGAGAGAGGTGGGACTTTAAGTCTAAAAGACTAGTTGTTTAGTATTTTTATACTTGCCTGCTAATAAATATTTAATTGTGGCAGAATTTTTCTGAGAATTGCTTTTATTATACAAACTGCTAGAATATTTGTTGGGGAGGTGTCTAAAGTTCTTGCCTATCTGGGATTGTTGAGGAATGTGACTATTCTGGATGGACAGACTGTCTTGGGTCAGATCAGGTGACAACAATAACTCCTTTAATTCAGGAGTAAAAAAGTTATTTCTTATTATTCCCTTTCTTTTTTCACCCTTATATTCCTTCTCCTCCCTTCCCATAGGACAGATTTCCAGCATATGCATATAGATATTCCAATGTATTTTATCCTCATTAAGTATGTTCTTAAGGATTTTTCCAGTTCTAAACAGTCTCTTGAAAAATATAGTATTCTGATAATTCATACCTGGTGCACCTTTTACTGTAATGCTATAGTGGCCTAAAAACATACTAATGTTTTTAAATAATGTAATTTAAAATTTAAAATATTTAAGGGGTAGCAAGATCAATTTTTTAAATGTTAATTAATCACATTGACTTTTCAGTACCTGCTGCACAGTGATTCTGCTTCTTCAAATAGAAATCCAGAACATTTTTCTATGTAAAAACACATACCACATCTATTTCATCTTTGAAACTGCAACCTTAGCTGCTAGCAGCAGTTCCTTGGGGGTTTTAAAAACATCAATCAGTTTCACAGCTAGAGAGAAAGTACTTTTTCTTCCAGAACAATCTTAGCTAAAAGAAGAATAGGCCTTGTCATTTTCAAAAACATACAATGGGTTAACTTTAAGAAATTGTAAGATGCAACTTCTTATTCACAACTGACTTTATTTGAGAGAAAAAAAAAGTAAAATAGGCAAATTGACTAAACACTTTCCATCCTAGTTAAGTGTCAGGACTACAGACTGAGCTGCGGTGATGACTCCTGGGCAGGCAGGGCCTATGGACACTTGTCACATCAACCCTACAGATAGGCCTTGATGTAAAAGTGCTAAAGATAAAAGCACTTCTTTGTATTTATAGGTCTGATTCTGCTTTTGTTTGTTTATTCACTTGTTTTGGTTTATAGATTCCACAGTTATAGAGTGAATAAGTCATGAGAGTAAAGGCACAGTATAAGGAATATAGCCAATGTACTATAATAGCGTTGTATGGTGACAGATGGTAGCTATACTTGTGGTGAGCACAGTGTAAGTGTTGTTAAATCACTGTGTCGAACACCTGAAACTAATGTAACATTCTGTGCCAACTATAGTCAGAAAAAAAAAAAAAAAGGCAGGCGCACTTGATGATTTCTACTTCTTTCTGAGCTGTTATTTGAATCTTTTTTTAAAATTTAGTTTAATTTTTTCAGTGTTTCAAGATTCATTGTTTATGCACCACACCCAGTGCTCCATGCAATACGTGCCCTCCTTAATACCCACCACCAGGCTCAACCCATCCCCCATCCTCTCCCCTCCAAAACCCTCAGTTTGTTTCTCAGAGTCCACAGTCTTTCATGGTTTGTTTCCCCCTCCATTTTCCCTCAACTCCCTTCTCCTCTCCTTCTCCTAATGTCCTCCATGTTATTCCTTATTCTCCACACGTAAGTGAAACCATATGATAATCAACTCTCTCCGCTTGACTTATTTCACTCAGCATAATCTCTTCCAGTCCCGTCCATGTTGGTACAAAAGTTGGGTATTCATCCTTTCTGATGGAGGCATAATAAATACTTCGTTGTGTATATGGACCACATCTTCTTTATCCATTCGTCTGTTAAAGGGCATCTTGGTTCTTTCCACAGTTTGGCGATTGTGGACATTGATGCTATGAACATTGGTCTTGACAGAAAAGGAAATATAAAATTTCAAGTGAAAGCATTGCCCTTTCTTTACTTAGTTTACAATTTGTGTTTTATCTACCTTTCACTTGAACTACTTTGTTTTTACTCAAAAATATAATAAGTACACAAAAATGATTTCACAGAAATCTCCACTATAATTTTATCCTCCCATCTTTGTTATAGTATTATTAGTTCCTTTAGGCAGAATGTGGTAGTGAATTCATTGTATCTTCTTGACATTTTAAAGGAAAATTTAGGGTTTTTTTAAAAGGATTATTATTTGACATACTCTGTAAAGCTTGGTTCAGAGTAACTGTGTTTTCACCAGTATTTTAAATAGGATAATTTCCTTCTGTATGTCATTGTCACAATATTTTGATCAATATGCCAAAGAATCAATGGGATACTTTTAGTCAATTAAGGTAAATGTAAAAAGGTACTATTGAAAAAGCTTGTTCATTTTGTGTCGGTTCATACATAGGAAAGACAACTATCATGTTATGTAACAATTGAGCTACTGCTCTTTTAAAAGCCGCAGCAACTTCTTCCTAGGAACAACGCCAAAGGCAAGGGAAGCAAGGGAAAAAATGAACTATTGGGACTTCATCAAGATCAAAAGCTTTTGCACAGCAAAGGAAACAGTCAACAAAACCAAAAGACAACTGACAGAGTGGGAAAAGATATTTGCAAACGACATATCAGATAAAGGGCTAGTATCCAAAATCTACAAAGAGCTTAGCAAACTCAACACCCAAAGAACAAACAATCCAATCAAGAAATGGGCAGAGGACATGAACAGACATTTCTGCAAAGAAGACATCCAGATGGCCAACAGACACATGAAAAAGTGCTCCACATCACTGGGCATCAGGGAAATACAAATCAAAACCACAATGAGATACCACCTCACACCAGTCAGAATGGCTAAAATGAACAAGTCAGGAAATGACAGATGCTGGCGAGGATGTGGAGAAAGAGGAACTCTCCTACACTGTTGGTGGGAATGCAAGCTGGTGCAACCACTCTGGAAAACAGCATGGAGGTTCCTCAAAAAATTGAAAATAGAGCTACCTTATGACTCAGCAATTGCACTACTGGGTATTTACCCTAAAGATACAAACGTAGTGATCCAAAGGGGCACGTGTACCCGAATGTTTATAGCAGCAATGTCCACAATAGCCAAGTTATGGAAAGAACCTAGATGTCCATCAACAGATGAATGGATAAAGAAGAAGTGGTATATATATACAATGGAATACTATGCAGCCATCAAAAGAAATGAAATCTTACCATTTGCGATGACATGGATGGAACTAGAGCGTATTATGCTTGGCGAAATAAGTCAACTGGAGAAAGACAACTATCACATGATCTCCCTGATATGAGGAAGTGGAGATGCAATGGGGGTGGGAGTTAAGGTGGTAGGAAAAGTAAAAATGAAACAAGATGGGATCGGGAGGGAGACAAACCAAAAGAGACTCTTAATGTCATAAAACAAACTGAGGGGGGTGGGGGGGAGAGGGGTTGGGAGAGGGTGGTGGGGTTACATTATATGTTTAAATAAAGCTTAAAAAAAAAGTTTATAAATCTGTGTCAAAAATGTATTCATCTATGTGGCTAGAATGTGCACTAATAATTTGGTAATTAACATTTAATTTCACCCAAAGAATTGTCTTAAATAAACCGCAGAGATTTCCCTCAGAAAAAAATCTATCAAACTTAGAAGCAAAAAAGAATGCCTTATTTCTTTTGTAATTTAACTAGCTTTTATGTCTGAAAATGGAAAAAATAGCATCAATTGAGAAGAAGGATTAATGTTAATAAAATCATTTGAAACCTTCATTTTTATATTTGTTATGTAAGTATACATTTATGACAAATAAGAACTCGAATGTATGTTGAAAGAACAACTTGAGACTTTCAGTTCTTTATTACAGATGTTTGCTCATATTATTTGTCTTCTCTTATTTGTTCTGACTGGCTCCAGTCTTCGAAATCATACATTTTATCTGGAATTTATTTGTCACGATTCTCTTTAAAATTCAAATGTGCTATTATTGCTATCATTTATTTAAATAGTTCACTTTTTCCATTAACAAATAAAATAGGGACAGAGCTGGAAATAAAATAGCTTGATGGAGAGTGGGGAACCACGGGGGAACGGCAGGAGGACACTGAGCATTATGAAGAAAGGAGAAAACACTAGTTGAGCATTTATATGGAATGATCCTGGGCACTTTATTTTTAACCCTCACATCAGGAAATTATCATTTTCCATTTTTTTACAAATAAAGGACCTGGGGATCAAGATGAAGTAACTTGTCCCCAGAGCAGTTAATAAAAGTAGAGCTGTGGTCTGCTATGCAAAGCCAGGTCTATCCCCAAGGCCTGCAAGATGACTAAATACAGTGTTTGATGCTTCTGCAGAGTTCTATAGAGGTGAGCATGGACCATGTCCAATAAAAACTGTGAAGCAGATGAAACTTTGGTTTACTGTTTCAAGGGTCTTTAATGCTTCATTTCCTAGGCATTCCCCAAATGTAAACAAAGGCACTCTCCCATTCACCCCAAGAGCCATCACTAATGCCTTCCCAGTCCCTCCCGTTTCTTCCTGCTCTGCCTTTCACTATTCATTTATCTAAGTGTTCATTCATTCATGCATACATTCGTTCATTAAATATTGTTTACTATGTGTCAAGCACTGTTTTGTCACCGAGGCTACAAACATGAACAAAACGGAGCCCATCCTTGACTTTGTGGAATTACCATCTAATAGTATCTCAGAATAACCTTATGGAGGTGTTCTAATTACACAAATAAATATTTAAGTTACAATCACTTCTTTCTACCTATCTCCATCATCAACCCTAGTCAATGTTATGCCTCAGGAACCATCTGAAAGCTCAAGGAAAATGTAAATCTATACATTTTATCCTGCCACATTCTGTAAGAGTCCAACTACCAACTGAAAGGTGCAAAGGGTAAGGGGGAGGGGACACGTAAAAAGAGAAGCCTCGAGAGTAGGACAAGAAAGGCCATACTAATCAAAAACATGAACAGCTGGAAAAGGTATAGATGATTGGTCAGGGCTGAAAGAAAAAGGCAGAAATAGAGATAGCCTAGAGAAAATGATTAAGGGAGGTCCTGATATGCAAATTAGGCTGTGTACCATTTCTCTCTCTGCAAGGCTCTAAGAACCTTGAGAGAGGGACTCAGCCTTTCTTCCTATTCACTTATGCATCATCGCCATGTCACCTAGCATCCTGTCTTGTACATAGTATGCATGCTATAATACTTGTTGAATGAAAGAAGGAGGGGAGAAACTCAATGTATTAGCCTAATCTGACTTATTAATATTAAATGCTAGTGATAATTGATGGGCAAGTTGTTAAATGCATACAACTCCATATCTTCTGATGTCCAGAGCAATGATGACTTGAGGGATCTGCTTTTGGCTTTCAACTCTTTGGCCTATTTTCTGTGATAATCCATGAATTAGCCAATGCTGAAGATTTTTTAGCTGTAGATTTAGCAAAGGAACATGAATATCTATAATGTGAAAATTTCCTAAAGACTGTGAACAATGCCATGGTCTCACAGCTCTTTACCCTGACCCCTTAAACCTTCTGAATGACCAGCTGGACACTGTACATTTAAATCGGGCTCGCACACTCAAAGCACACGACCCTCATTAGAAGTGATGTGTTAGGTATGCTCTTCTTTCCAACATTCCAACTTCTCTCTACCAGTCTGATTTCTGACCTTTTGTTTTGGTCTCTTGGATTCAACCCACACTAAGGAGAGAATTCAGTTCTCATCCTTGCACCTCAATACTCTCTAGGTCAGAGTTTGAGCTCACCCTTCAGCTTGACCTGCTCTCTCTTGGTTACTTTAGATAATTGTAACATGCAACCTAACCCTTACTCCTGGAACTGCATTTCAGCCAGTGTGACCTGATATCTCTCTTAGGCCTACTCCTCAGGAAGAAGAATTAAACTCTCACATCCCTAGGCCTCTTTGAATTTCCTGCCTATGTAGATGAACAACTTGAATTTTGAATTGAGCTTGATGCCACTGTTGGTTTCTCTCACCATGGATTAAGCTCATCCCTGCCTGTGTACTCATATGCTCACTTTTTTATCTTGCCTCCTTTATCTCTCCAGCTTAACTGTTAGGTCAGCTTGGGAAGAGGTGTCCAGCTTTTCTTAGCCAGAATTTTTTATATAACTGTGAAGTCCTTCTGTTTCTTAAACTCTAGGTCTTAACTTCCTCTCAAATTGGGTGAATGAATGATAGTTGGCCAAAAAGATTTCCTATACCCAAGAATTTCAGACTTCCCTCATTTTTCCAGAATTACTCAAGAAAACTCCAAATCATCCAGAGCAACACCAGCTTTAGCCAGCCAGGTGCCCCAGAGCAACACCAGCTTTAGAATATCTCTTAGATCTTGACTATTCAACCCAATCCCCCCCCCCAAAAAAAATCTAGCAAAAGATGTGTAGTATGTTCTACCATATTAGAAGAAATATGAATATAAGGCTCTAGCCCTAGAAAATTACCTGACTACTAGAGAGCATAACAGAAGCCCTATGTTCTCTCTTCTCCCAGATGATATCCTATAATTCTCAGATTTAAAAAAGGATATAGAGGAAATGCTGTAAAAACAAACAAACAAAAAACAAAAACTCTCTTTCGTGCCTCCCAGTATTAGTCGAATGTTAGCGGGATATTCTCTACGCATCTTTGTTATCATTTTTCTTTCTCCAGAGGTACAGGAAATAGGAAAGAATTGACTCAGCTCGACTGTTACTTATTTCAGTGAGGCTCATAAAGATTTATCAAGGTGTGAAAAGGTTTTCTAGTTCCAATTGGCATCCAATTTAAAATATCTGAATACTTACTGAAAAGACTTCATCAGTTAAGGCATACTTGCTTAAAAGAAAAAAAAATAAATTCATCTAAATTTACCCATGGGAATCTTCTATTTGGAATTCCAGAATATCATTGTGCCAAAGGCACAAATTACCATTTCTTCTATATATTTACAAATATATATGTTTCTTTATTGCCTGAGGGAATGTTATGTCTCTTTTTCCATTGAATAAATGCATATTTAGTTGTGTTTATAGAAGAATAAAAGAACATTTGGGCAGGAAAAAAAGGAAGGCCCTCAAGGGCAAGTGTGACTTTCTGACCTGAGATTTACGGTCTCTCCTTGATGTAGAGACAGTTATGCACGTAAATCTTTGTGCACTAAGAAGTGAATCTATTCCCTATGCTCTGTGTTAGGTGGGGGAAAGGAGAGCTCAGCAAGAACAGATGTGACCATTCGCTCAGTTACCCAATGAAAACAAGTAATTGCCATGGCAACTGGAGAATATCATTTGAGACACAAACTGACCTCTAAGACTTAGAGTGCTTTATGGTATAGAGATCGCATATGCATACTTGATTGTGATGTAGATTTCCTTCCTGTGTGAGAGTACAACAGTGTGAAGACAATTACTTTTCTTCTTTCTCCTTCTAATACCCTCTAGTTCTATTTTGATCCCAAACTGAACATACTGTGTAGTTCTTGCTGTCAGAACTACAAAATATACTACTAAAAGATGTAAATAAATGGTGAACCAGCATAAAAAGATGAAAGGACTCTTACAAACAGCTCAGGAAATAAAAAGCTCAGGTTATGTTTGAGAGCATTTCCATTACCCTTCAAAAGGGCTGCACACTGACCCAAAGCTGTATTCTTACTCCTATTTGTTTAATCCTTATGCCAGCCACAGGTTCTTTCAACTGGGAAGTAACAACAAAACTGAATGGGTAAATCGATTCCTGTAATAAATGGATGTGTGCGTATAACGTGGATCCTCTAAAGGTAAAAGTAAGTAGTTAAAACAGGACAATTACACTGAAATTACCCTGTGGTTAACATTCTCCATATTATGAACTTAACTGAACTTATTATTATGAACTTATTATGAACTTAACTGTTGCACGTGGAAACCCAAATTAATTCAGCTTTTACTAGAGAATTACTCTACATGTGAAAACAGTTTTCTAGGGGCTGAATTTGGTAAAACTTCAAGTTGGATTCATTTCTGTTCCTTGCCCCCCTGCCGAGTGGTGTCACCAGTCACTGCTGTGTGTGGTGATGTGCACACTTACCCTTCTCTTCAACTCACTGCTTTAAAGGGCCTGATATTAATCATGCTCTTATCTTCGCTCATTACAAAGAAAGTTGGTGTAACTAAAATCAGAGTACTAACTGTCCAGTGTTACTCTTTCTCTGGAACTTACTTTCTCTGGAAGGAAAGGAAACATACTAGTTAGGAATACCATAAACTTTAATTCCGGAAAGCAAAATGCATCTGCTGGCTCTTAGGATTACATTGGTTGTGATTTAACAGGAACTGAAGTGAACTTAGAATAAATACGTATTGATGCTGCCTATACACCTCCTATGGACACTGGCCTTTTGGCCACAGCACTCTTTGGACTTCAGTTCTATCATGCTCAAAGGGAGAAAGATTATCTTTAAGGGTCCTTTCTGTGCTAAAATGTAGCAAGTTTGTGAAACTAATCTTTAAAGTTCCGTATCTCTGTTTAGATTGTATTTGTTTATTTGAGAGAGAGAGAGCATGAGTGGGGCAGGGGGTCAGGGGGGATCTAGGAAGAGGAAGAAGCAGACCCCCCACTGACCAGGGAGTCCAGCTCAACTCAGGGCTCAGGCTCAAGGACCCTGAGTTCATGACCTGAGCCAAAGGCAGACGCTTAACCAACTGAACCACCCAGGTGCCCCTAAAATTCTGTATCTTTTAAAAATTCAAAGCTCACTCATATCTTTAATCATGGAAGTATAATAATTATAATGTACTCCCAATAAAGTCATTCTTTCAAATACATTTTTTCCTAAAAGTTAAAATACTGTTCTTCAACCTGAATATTAAGTTGGAATTATAAGTCAAGAAGAACTGGAACAAGAATTGTTGATAATTGTACTTTCGTGATCAATCAGAACAGACATTAGAGTCTACATTTTTAATAATTAAAAACAAGTCACGTATATTACTCAGCCCATAAAAAAGAATGAATCTTGCCATTTGCAACAACATAGATGGATCTTGAAAGTATAATGCTAAGTGAAATAAGTCAGAGAAAAACAAATGCCATATGATTCCACTCACATGTGCAATTTAAGAAACAAAACAAAGAAAAAAGAGACAAACTGAAAAAAAAAACAACCAGATTCTTAGCTGTAGAGAGCAATCTGACATTTACCAGAAAGGAGGTGGGTGGGGGTTTGGGTGAAATAGGTGAAGGATAAAGAGTACACTCATCTCAATGAGCACTGAATAATGTATAGAACTGTTGAATCACTATATTGTACACCTGAAACTAATATAACACCATATATTAATAATACTGGAATTAATTTTTAAGCCAAGTATATAAAACACCATAATCAAATTTAAAAGATAAGCAACATACTAAGATATTTGCAACATAGAAAATAAAGATATTATATCTAGGTTATACAAAGGCTTTCTTAGATAAATTTTAAAAACATTAAAAATGCAGTGAAACAAAGTATTTGAGTAGGAATTCAGAAAAAGGAAGTCTGAATATCAGAAAAAGTGCAACTAATATCATAATGAAATCTCTCACTCAGTTTTGACATGTGTTAAATGGCTAACACCATTATGTTTTGGCCAATAAGTAAGGAAACTGAAACTATTCACAACTGATAGGAGTGTGCATTGGTACTTTGTTCACTATAACTTGTTAACTTTGTATTATGTCTCTATATTACTATGTGGGAAGTATTTTTCCATTAGTATAGGTATCTAGAAAATCGATGGGCCATAGGGTAGTACATAAACAGAGTTGGTCACTGCAAAATTTTTTATGACAGCAAAAATCTGGCTTTCAATGAGGAAATAGGTTTTAAAAATGTAGATTAGCAAAATGGGATCATATATAGCAGTAAATTAAATAAAGTAGTTTCTTTTTTAATAGTCATTCATTTATTTTTCTTGCAAATACCTTTATGAAAGGAAGAATGTATGTGTGTGTGTGTGTGTGTTCCTAATTCTAAGTGAATCTGTACATCATTTATAATGGTGGGGTTTGATTAGAACTGGAGAAGTGAGGGATTTACCAATAGCCAATGGGCTTAGTGGCTTTTAATGGAAATAAAATTGATCTCTTCTAAGAAATGCAAATTAGCTGAACAAACACATTTTTTTGGAGTGATTTTTTTTATTTGTTTGTATTTTTTCTGCATTAGGCCTGCAGTTCTTTTTAATTTTTCCAAATTTTTATTTAAATTCGAATTAATTAATGGACAGTGCAATATTGGCTTTAGGAGTAGAATTCAGTGATTCATCACTTACATACAACTCCCAGTGCTCATCACAAGTGCCCTCCTTAATATGTGTCACCCCTCTAGTCCACCCTGCACCCACATCCCTCCATCAACCCTCAGTTTGTTCTCTATCTTTAAGGGTCTCTTTGGCTCATTTCCCTCTCTCTCTCTTTTTTCCCGTTCCCATATGCTTGTATGTTTTATTTCTTAAGTTCTACATTTGAATGAAATCATATGGTATTTGTCTTTATCTGACTTATTTCACTTAACATAATATATTTTAGCTCCACCTACATCATCAGAAGTGGCAAGATTTCATTCTTTGTGATGGCTGGGTAATATTCCATACTACTTCTTTAACCATTCATCCGTCAATGGACATTTGGGCTCTTTCCATAACTTGACTATTGTTGATAATGCTGCTATAAATATCAGGGTGCACGTACCCCTTTGAATCTGTATTTTTGTATCCTTTGGGTAAATACCTAGTAGTGCAATTTCTGGGTAGTAGGTTAGTTATATTTTTGACTTTTTGAGGAACCTCCAAACTGTTCTCCAGAGTAGCTGCACCAGTTTGCATTCCCACAAACAGGTTAAGAATGTCGCCCTTTCTCCACATCCTCACCAACACCTGTTGTTAATTTTACCCATTCTGACAGGTGTGAAGTGTTAACCCATAGTAATTTTGATTTATGTTTTCCTGATGATGAGTGATATTGGGCATCTTTTCATGTGTCTTATAAGCCATCTAGATGTCTTCTTTGGAAAAGTATCTATTCATGTCTTCTGTTCCTTTCTTAATTGGATTATTTGTTTTATTTGTTTTTTGGGTGTTGAGTTTGATAAATTCTTTATATATTTTGGATGCTAATACTTTATCAGACATGTTATTTGCAAATATCTTCTCCCATCCTGTAGTCTGCATTTTAGTTTTGTTGACTATTTCCTTCAGTTGTTTCCTTCAAAGCTGTGCAGAAGTTTTTTATCATGATGAAGTCCCAGGAATTCATTTTTGCTTTTGTTTCGTTTGCCTGCAGTGACATGTCTAGTAAGAAGTTGCTATGGCCAAGGTCAAAGAGGTTGCTGTCTGTGTTTTCTAGGACTTTGATGGTTTCCTGTCTTACCTTTAGGTCTTTCATCCATCTTGAATTTATTTTTGTATACGGTGTAAGAAAGTGGTCCAGTTTCATTCTTCTGCATGTTGGTGCCCAGTTTCCCAACACCATTTGATGAAGAGATTGTTTTTTCCATTTGATATTCTTTCCTGCTTTGTTGAAGATTAGTTGATCATATATTTGTGGGTCCATTTCTGGATTCTTTATTCTTGATCTTTGTGTTTTTGTGCTAGTATCTTACTGTTATTAGTGACTACAACTTTGTAATTAGCTTGAAGTCCAGAATCATGATACCTTCAGTTTTGTTTTTGTTTTTGTATTCAGGATTGATTTGGCTATTCAGGTTTTTTGTTGTTATTCCATCACATTTTAAGATTGTTTGTTCTAGTTCTGTGAAAAATACTGGTGGCATTTTGATACAGATTGCATGAAACATATAGATTGCTTTGGGTGATAAATACATTTTAACAGTATTTTTTCTTCCAACTCAGGAGCATGGGATGCTTTTCCAATTCTTTGTGTCATCTTCAATTTCTTTAATAAGTGTTCTATAATTTTCAGAGTACAGATCGTTTAGGCTTATTCCTAGGTATCTTATTGGTTTGGGTGCAATTGTAAGTGAGATCGATTACTTGATTTCTTTTTCTGCTGCATCATTATTGGTGTATAGAAATGCAACAGATTTCTGTACATTGATTTTATATCCTACGACTTTGCTGAATACATGTATTAGTTCTAGAAGTTTTTTTGTGGTATCTTTCAGGTTTTCTACATAGAGTATCATGCCATCTGCAAATTATTAAAGTTTGACTTCTTCCTTGATGATTTAGATGCTTTTTCTTTTTGTTGACTGTTGTGGCTAGAACTTACAGTACTATGTTAAATAGTAATAGTCAGAATGGACATCCTAGTCTTGTTCCTGACCATAGAGGAAAGGCTCTTAGTTTTTCCCCATTGAGGATGATATTACCTGTGGGTCTCATATATGGCCTTTATGATGTTAAGGTCAATCTATCCCTACTTTGATGAGGGTTTTTGTCAAGATAGATGGTGTACTTTGTCAAATGCTTTTTCTGCATCTATTGAGAGGATCATATGACTCTTATCCTTTCTTTTATTAATGTGATGTATCACATTGATTGATTTGCAGATATTGAACCTTGCAGCCCAGGAATAAATCCCACTTACTGTGTGAGTAATTCTTTTAATATGCTGTTGAATTCAGTTTGCTAGTATCTTGTTGAGAATTTTTTCATCCATATTCATCAGAAATTTTAGCCTGTAATTATCCTTTTTACTGGGCTCTTTGGTTTTGGAATCAAGGTAATGTTGATCTCATAGAATGAATTTGGAAGTGTTCCTTCCATTTCTATTTTTTGGAATAGTTTGAGAAGAATAGGTATTAACTCTTTAAATCTCTGGTAGAGGGGCACCTGGGTGGCTCAGTTGTTAAGCGTCTGCTTTTGGCTAAAGTCATGATCCCAGGGTCTGGGATCAAACCTCACATTGTTCTCCCTGCTCAGTAGGAAGCCTGCTTCTCCCTCTCCCACTCCCCCTACATGTATTCCCTCTCTCGCTATCTCTCTCTGTGTGAAATAAATAAATAAAATCTTTTTAAAAAACTCTCTCATAGAATTCCCCTGGGAAGCTCTCTGGCCCTACACTTTCATTTGTTGGGAGACTTTTTATTACTGTTTCAATTTCTTTGCTGTTTATGGGTCTGATCAAATTTTCTATTTATTTTTATTTCAGTTTTGATAGCTTGCATGTTTCTAGGAATTTGTCCATTTATTCCAGATTGCCCAGTTAGTTGGCATGTAATTTTTCATAATATTCTCTTATAATTATTTGTACTTTTGTGGTGCTGGTTATGATCTTTCCTTTTTTATTTGTGATTTTATTTATTTGGGTCCTTTCTCTTTTCGATAAATCTGGCTAGGGGTTTATCAATTTTATTAATTCTTTCAAAAAACCAGCTCTTTGTTTTCCACTGATATGGGATGGAAGCTATAGGATAATTTTCCACATATTTGCCTGTTAGAAGAGCACCTACAAACTGAAGGGTGAAAGAATTAGTGGTCTGATAAATGAGTATTTCATATTTTTATAGTATCTTAAGCTTAAAGAACTGCTACAGTAGGACCCTGGCTTCCTTAACATAACTGGAAGACCCTAAATTAAGCACATTTAAAAGCATTAAATATATCACAAGTGAATAAGATTGTAAATTTTAGGGGCACCTGGGTGGCTCAGTCATTAAGCTTCTGCCTTCAGCTCAGGTCATGATCCCAGGGTCCTGTGACTGAGCCCCACATCCATCTGGCTGTCTGCTCAGGGGCAAGTCTGCTTCTCCCTTTCCCACTCCTCCTTCTTGTGTTCCCTCTCTTGCTGTGTGTCTCTCTCTGTCAAGTGAATAAATAAAATCTTTTTAAAAAATTGTAGATTTTCATTGTAGTAACTCAACTAAAAGAAGAGTAAAGCTGGGTTCTATGAACTTCAGGTATAAAGCAAAACATCTCCAGGGATATGTGACATTTACATTGGCTAAGAAAATGTAGAGCAAATATTTGTGATCCTTTGTAGGATCTACAGATGTTAAAATAGTAAGTTACAGATGTTTTAATTCAGATATTAAAACACTGCAAATTACAGTATTTCCTGGATGCTGTCCTCTTCAAAATAATCTGAATAATATCTCTTAAAGAAGAAAGGAAAAGGGGTACCTGGGTGGCTCAGTGGGCTAAGCCCCTGCTTTCTGCTCAGGTCATGATCTCAGGGTCCTGGGATGGAGCCCCAAATCGGGCTCTCTGCTCAGCAGGGAGCCTGCTTCCCCCTCCCCCCCTTTCTACCTGCCTCTCTGCCTACTTGTGATCTCTCTCTCTCTCTGTCAGATAAATAAAATCTTTTAAAAAAAGAGAAGAAAGGAAAGAAATTACCTATCGTTTGTAAAAATGTTAAACAAAATGATGAGAAGTGGGTAGAAACCCATTGGAGGATAGTTTTAAGGCTTTTCTGGCTTTGAGAATTTATCCTCAAAAAGTTATAAACCATTTAAGCACGCACAGGGGAAAGTCCAGCAAATCTCATTCTCAGTAGAGCCATGTTTTTCTTTCCCATTTATCTGAAACCAGAACTAATATTCTCATGATTTTTTAAGTCAGTATTTCTCTGAATAGGATTGGTCTAGTTACAAAAAGTGTGCTTATCTGTGAAAGAGTCTGTTTTCAAATATGGATTTC
Source organism: Taxidea taxus jeffersonii (assembly GCA_003697995.1). Classification (NCBI taxonomy): domain Eukaryota; kingdom Metazoa; phylum Chordata; class Mammalia; order Carnivora; family Mustelidae; genus Taxidea; species Taxidea taxus. The sequence continues at coordinate 29,606 of RCUC01167370.1, read as the reverse complement.
AAAAGAGTAAATATAAGGTTTCCATAATTGGATCCAGTCAATGCATGGCAAAGAAACCAGAATAAAACCTAGACAGTGAAAAGTAGAGTCAGAACAAGAGAGAAGGAATAAATAAAAATTAAGTTGGGATTAACTAGAGAGAGGTGGTTTGGGAAAGAATCCAAATAGGGAAGAAAGAAAAAAAAATGTCTGGGAAAAGTGGAGAAAAGGCCTAGTAAGGCTGAATTTTGTTGACATTTTAAGTAATTATGAAAATTGGCTTCTCTCAAATGGGTGCAGCTAACAATATCAGGGAGGATCCAGATCTTCAGGTAAACACACCTGCAGCAAAGCACGTTCTTCTAAAATAATTTCCAAATGCCTGGGAGCCAGCAAGTTAAGCCACATTCTGAAGATTAGGGAAGAGAGGATTTCACTGTACATTTAGGACTTAAACTTAGCCTAAAGAGACCCCCTCACATAAAAGTGTGAAGCCAGAGACTCAAGCAGAAATTTCTGGAAGGATTCCCCTTACCCTTCATTAGCTACAAAATAAACCCCTCTCTAAAACTCCTGTAATTCAAATCCACTTGTGTTGGGTTTAAAGTGGTATTAAATCTAGCTGAAGTGGTTCAGAAGTCTTAGAGAATTCAGGTAACTTTCTCTCAGTAGAATGAGTTTATCCTGGAAGTACTCGTAGAAGTTAACAGCTAATAGAGAGCATTTGAAGATTTCCATTAATAAAAGAGGGGGGGGGAAAGAGGAAAAAATCCATACAGAGAAAGAAAGTGCATCAAGAGTAACATTTTGTTGGGGTGGCGTTGGGGCGGCGGGGTGGCTAAGTGGGTTAAGCCTCTGCCTTCGGCTCAGGTCATGATCCCAGGGTCCTGGGATCGAGCCCTGCATCCAGCTCTCTGCTCAGCTTCTTCCTCTCTCTGCCTGCCTCTCTGCCTACTTGTGATCTCTCTCCGTCAAATAAATAAATTAAAAAAAAATCTTTAAAAAAAGAAAGAAAGAAAGAAAGCCTTCCAAGTTAAAGATCGTTATTCTAAGACAGTGATTTTTAAGCTTGAGCCTGCATCAGCATCACCGGGAGAATTTATTTAAACAGGGATTTCTGGATTCTACCTCCAGAATTTCTAAGTCAGTAGATACCAGATGGGGCCAAGAATCTGTTCTCGTGTTCTATTGCTTCTGCTTTGAGGCCTCCACTTTGAAAATCACTGATGTATGAGATGGGCATGGTTAGACCTTGCCAATTTTATAATGGAAATTCTGAGTTTCACCCACCGATTTTAACAGACTTTTGCTTGTCTGTTTTCAGTCTTCTACTTTTTTGAGAATCAGGAGGTCACCCAGATAGAAAAGAAGGATAATTTATTCTCACTGAAGGATATTTCCCAATATTTCAACAAACCACTCAGAGGTCAAGGACGTATTCTCTCTTTTTTTTTTTTTTTAAAGATTTTATTTATTTATTTGTCAGAGAGAGAGGGAGAGAGACCGAACGAGCAAAGGCAGACAGAGAGGCAGGCAGAGGCAGAGGGAGAAGCAGACTCCCTGCTGAACGAGGAGCCCGATGTGGGACTCGATCCCAGGACGCTGGGATCATGACCTGAGCCTAAGGCAGCTGCTTAACCAACTGAGCCACCCAGGCGTCCCTCAAGGATGTATTCTCTTTGAGCAATTTATTCACTGGACACTCTAGGAAGATCCTCAGAAAATCATTCAGAATTGCCATGGATTATAATCACACAGGAGCATCCAGATACAGCAAGATCAATTTTTTAGGAGAATTTGTGAGTTTAAGGAGTTTAGGGAGGATAGTCGCAGCTCACATAGAGTTATAATTTAGAAACAATGTGCCAGACTATTCCAATGTTGGTGTTAGTAGAACTTGTTGAACATATCAATCCATACAAAAATCGAAATTAATCTCTACTCTAACCACTGCAAACAATTTATTGATGTGTGAAGAGAAAGGAGAAGAAACATGAGGTTCTCAAAAATGGATGTCAGGTGGGTAAGCACTTAGACATTTATTACATCAAAGCTATACTTCAAATGCCTCCTCTTACGACATGCAGTATTGTTACTTTGTGCTTGAGTCCTTCCAGCTAAATTTCAGACCCCAGGAGAATAGAGCATACCAAACTTGTCTAATATTTTGCCATGACCCCATAACTAAGCTATGAATTTTTGAGAGGAGGATCCTATTTGTGCAATGCAATGAAGATCTCTTCTACTCAAACTCAGAAAGCATACATTACCTTGGAATTTTGTGGGCTGTCATATTTTATGGGGCACAGCAGACTAAATTCTTAGTGATTGATTACTACAAAGCTCTCCTTCTGAAACTTTTCTGGTGAAATGGGGGTAGTAAATACTCATCTTTGTATTTTTACATTTCTCTGGTCTTAATTGGTTGTGATCAAGTGAAAACATCAAGTGACCCAGGCAAAACAGAAAAGCTAATCTAAATCCAAAGGGATATACTCTGCTACTTCTCTAAATATTACCTTCAGACCCTTTGACGTTCGCAATTTCCAACCAGTGATGTGCCAGGGTTGGATTGCACTGGCCCACAAGAGCCAATAGTTCACATCTCTTCCCAGCTCTGCATCCACTGACAACCATGCTAGAAACCTGAAATCAGGCATAGTGAGAATATTTACAGAACAGAACTGTTAAACCCCACAAATCCGGATTTCTGATTTTCTGGAGAGCCAGTGATTAAACATACCACTTCCGACTCAGCACAGTAGTACAGAATGTGTTTGTGACAAGTCAAGTTTCTGGACCAATTGTTTAGAGCATGTCACCATTTCTTGTTGACTTTTTTAAAAGTTTGTAGTATTTGGCAAGTATATATGCACTCCAATTAATGTGAAGCATTTGCCAATTCCACAAAGGGATAGTAGACTATCTATACCGAACAGGCAATATCAGCTGTTTGTTTTATGCACACAGCAACAATTTATCCCTAGACCATTTATGAATAAACTTTATTTGACATAGAAGCACCTTATTTTACAGGAAAAGTTCAGCAATACCAGCAATGCAATTTTATGTCCTTGAATCTCTCAGATCCTTTTTTTTCTTATTTTTAAAACAGAAGAGAAAATCCCTTCTTTGTCTCAAAAGTTTGTTGTAAGAATCAAAAAAGATCATGTATATGAAAGTGCTATGTGAACTTTAAATCAGTTTGCAAATATTTAGTGTGAAAGATATTTTTTTGGAAGTAGGAAAGATAGTCATGCAATTTCTCTTATCTCTAACTCACATTTTGGAAATAACACATGTATTCCTCTAGGTGGAATAAGTTGAAAATGCAGCCTTTTCTACATTAGGATACTATATGGATACATCTATTAAGGTTACACAGCAACATCATATACTATTCATATATGATTTATGTCATCCTAGATCAAAGTAGCAATAGATAAAATAAACTTGTCAACTTAATATTCAGGGAGAAAAGACATAGAAAGACGTGATTAATGTTAGCAGTTTACATTTTCACTTGAAGGATTTAAAAATACTTTGTAGGCAATAAAAGTACTCACACCTTACAGTATTTATTGTGTTTATTATCTTCCAATTTGCCTCATTTAATGAAAAAAGCCACTTACTTAACTTCCTAGTGCACTTCATTAAATTAACTCTAAAATGTCTTGTTAGAGGTAATTTAGCCAAGAAAAAGCTCAATATTGTTTTCATTAACATCCATTTAGTCAAAGAGACTGTGGTGGATTTACCCACAGACTAGTCCAGACTGTGTAGTAGAACTTCAAAGACAGCAGTGGATTGATTAGGGGATGAGGCAAAGGAATTTACTTTAAAACCTGAATCACCTGGCCAATTAACATAAAATCAGGCTGTGGTTATGACTTTTGCAATCAAATGATTCTCAGTTCAATTTTCCAAAAGACAATTTTGCCTAAGGCACAGTATTCTGAATTTATAGTACACCAACTGTAATTCAAATAATGTATGTTTTCTTCAAAACTACCACATGGATGATTCTATGTGAAGAACATAATTAATACAAGAAAGTTTCAGAAATGAAGTGAATAATTACTCTATCACTTCTAGCTTAGTACAGTCATTATGAAGCCAATCACAGTTCTTCACATATTAGGGGTACTAGCCCTTTGGCGGTGCTGTTAACATTGTAAATTTTTCTCGTTTGTCACTTGTCTTTAGAGTTGCCTTATTGTGTTTTCATCATGCAATGGTTTTCTTTAATATAGAAAAATTTACTACTTTTTCAACATTACACCTGGATTTTAAGTCATATTTAGAAATCCTTTTCTAGGGGCGCCTGGGTGGCTCAGTGGGTTAAAGCCTCTGCCTTCGGCTCGGGTCATGATCCCAGCATCCTGGGATCGAGCCCAGTATTGGGCTCTCTGCTCAGCGGGGAGCCTGCTTCCTCCTCTCTCTCTGCCTGCCTCTCTGCCTACTTGTGTTCACTGTCAAAATAAATAAATAAATAAAATCCTTTTCTACACTGAGGTTATTGAGGAACTCATATTTCCTTTACTACTCATGTGTATGTGTGTTTTGTATTTAGGTTCCTGATCCATTTGGTTGTTTTTTTTTTTTCCTTATATATGCTCTGTGACATCTATCTTCATCTTGATCTTTTTCAAAATGGCTAAACAGTTGTCTCAGCACCATTTATTAAAAATCCTATCTGCCCAGTGATTTGTGATCCCTTCTTTATTATGTACTTAATCTCCATATGTACTCTGGTCTGTTTCTGAAATTTCTATTATCTACTAGTCTATTTATGGGCCAGTACTCTACTGCTTTCATTATAGAAGCTATCTCATATGTTTTAATATCTTGCGAGGCAAGTTCCTTATAGTTTCTCTCTTACATTGTTCTTCTAACTATTCTCCCATGATTATATTTCCACAAGAAATTTAGTATCAAGTTTTCTCGCTGTATGAAACTAGTTTACTGGTACTTTATTGAAATGTGTAAAATTTATAAATTATTTTTGGCAGAACTGACATCTTTATGATGTTGACTGGTTCTGTTGTGTTTCCTTCGTACAAACCTATGTTTGTGTATTTTAGAAATATTTCAAGCTTTTCTTCATATTGGTTTTGCTTATTTCCTATTAAACTTATTTTTAAGTATTTAATTTTTTTGCTGACTGAAAATAGGGTTTTCACTAACATTTTATCTTCTGGCTGGTTATTTATATATATGAGGGTTATTGATTTTTGCATATTATTTGTGCATTCTGCTATTTTATTTATTTTTTATTTGACAATATGATAATTAATCCTCAGGTTTTCTATGTATACTATTGAATCTTTTGCTACAGGAGAATTTTTCGCTTCTTTTCTAATTCATAGTTCTCTATTTGATTTCTTCGAACTGCCTTGGGCAATACCTTCAGTACAGTGATAAAGAATGGAAGGGAGAATGGGAGCATTTCCCTTTTCCTGATCATGAGTGTGGATGGCATGAGAGAGGGATAACCAATCTTGCATTCTTGAAATAAATACCACTTAGTTGTCATTACATAGTGAGTTTATCTACATGAATTTTTTATTCATTGGTTTGTAACTTTCTTCTTGTGCTATTTTAACTTGGTTTAATTATTAATTTTAAATTAGCTTCAGAAAAATTAAGGGCATTTTTCTTCATTTTCTCCATTTAGTACTTTATATGTACCATTTCAATGATCTGTTCTTCAGATATTTGGTATATTTCTCCTGGGAATCTTACTGGCCTGTTGCTTTATTGTTGAGTAGATTTTTAATAACTTTTCAAAAATTTCTACGGAAAAAAAAATTTTTTTTAACATTCTATCTCTAGTGGCACTAATTTTCATATTATTTTCCTATATTTATTTATTTAAACTAGGTTTCCAAATTTGTTTGCATAGAGGTTTTCCAAGTGACCTCTTCCAATATTTTTTAAAATAGTTCTTTCTGGGGTGCCTGCGTGGCTCAGTCACTTAAACATCTGGCTTTTTGTTCAGGTCATGATCCCAAGGTCTTGGGATTGAGTCCTGCATCAGGATCCCTGCTCAGCAAAGAGCCTGCTTCTCCTTCTCCCTCTGCCTGCTGCTCTGCCTACTTGTGCTCTCTCTCTCTCTCTCCCTGTCAAATAAAGAAATAAAAACATTTAATTAAATAAATTAATTAAAATAAAATAGTTCTCTTTTAGTGTTTTTATCTTCATGTCATTTCTTACTTTGTATGTCAGTGTTTTCTTCATATATTAAATTAGCTGAAAGTTTGAATATTTTGTCATTTTTCAAAGAAAAACAGTTTATTTGTTAGAGTATCACTTATCCTGCTTTACCTCATTAATTTCTTCTTTTAAAACCACTTTATTGAATTATGATTGACATGCAAAAAGCTTTACATATTTAATGCATGCAACTTTATGAATTTGAGGATACATATACACCATGAAACCATCACAGTCTGAACCATAAACATATCTGTCACCTGGAAAAATGTCTTACCATCACTTTATTATTGTTGTTATTATTTTTGTGATAAGAACACTTAACATGGGGTCCTGGATGGTTCAGTCGGTTGATCTGCCTTCAGCTCCAATCATGAACCCGTGGTCCTGGTCTGGAGCCCCATGTCTGGCTCCCTGCTCAAGGGGGACTCTGTTTCTTCCTCTCCTCCCCACTCATGATCTCTGTCACTATTTCTGTCTCTGTCTCTCTCTCTCAAATAAACACATTAAATCTTAAAAAAAAAAAATACAACACTTACCATAAGATTCCTCTTCTTAGCAAAGTTTTTAAGTATAATAACACAGTATTGTTAACTATGGGCACTGTACTGTACAATAGATCTCAAGGACTTTTCATCTTGCATAAGTGAAACTTTTTATACTTTGACTAATCCCTCCCCACTTCCGGTCCGCCTAGCCTCTTGCAAACATCATACTTGTATTGGATGATAACAGTATTATTTATAACATTTCTCTATGAAAAATAACCTAACATATGACTAATTTTTGTAAAATATTATGTTTAAGATGTTTTAAGACAGAAAAACTGAGGAGCTATCATAGACTAGAAAAGGTTAATGAGATGAAGCAACTAAATGCAATGTGGGATCCTTAATCAGATCCTAGAACAGAAATAATATGATTTATATTCACAGTTAAAGATTTTATAATGCATGCCTTCTGTGTCTCTGATACATAAAATATGTAGTTTTAGTCTTTGTTTGCAATGCTACAGTTGTGTCATATTTTGCATCATATCTAGACACTGAAACTAATTTTATACATTATTTTTCTAATTTTCTTTTCTCAAGTCCTCATAATGTGATACTAAAAAAAGGAGAACTTTCAGATTGGATCTAAATAGACAGATATATATCTTGAATATTTTTTAAACTTTTTAAAAAAAATTTATTTAAGTAATCTCTACATCCAGCATGGGGCTTGAACTCACAACCCTGAGATCAAGAGTTGTATGCTCTTCCAACTGAGCCAACAAGGTGCCCCTAGATATCTTGAATATTTTTTAAAAAAAGTGTAAGCACACTGTAAACATCATTACTCTGGATCACAATAATTATTTTTATCTTCTTTTGTTTTATCAGCCATCTCAGATCTGACCCAAAAAGGTTTTAATTTCTATTCTCATGGTGTAAAATATGATGCTAGGTCTTCTGTATGATAACTTATATTTTATTCTTGTATCAAAAGTGGTGTGTTAAAAATCTTTTATTATTAACATTTGTATCTATTTCTCTTTCTGTCTTCTGCTTTTTAAAGGTGGATACTGTGCTATTTGGAACATAAATATTCATAAAAGCTATATCTATATTGTAAAATATGGCTTTTAGACTTACAATGTGTCCTTCCTTGTCATGGTTTAATGCTTTTTTACTTGAAGTTTACTCTGTTTTATATCAGAATTGCAAACTCCGTTTTTATTTTGTTTCACTCCCTGTCCGCACCTTGGTCTTAGTTTTAGATCTACAATTGTCTACATTAATTGCTCAGCGATATTCCTAATATTCCTACTAGTGTTTTCCTGTTTTCCCCGGTCAATTCTTTGAAAATTTTAAACAAAGAGGTGCCTGGATAGCTTGGTCCATTAAGTCTCTGACTCTTAATCTCAGCTCAGGTCTTGATCTCGGGGCTGTGAGTTCAAGCCCCTCATTGAGCTCTACACATAAATTTTCTACTTAAAAAACTCATAAAATGGGGACACCTGGGTGGCTCAGTTGGTTAAGCGGCTGCCTTCCGCTTAGGTCATGATCCGAGGGTCCTGGGATCGAGTCCCACATTGGGCTCCTTACTCAGCAGGGAGCCTGCTTCTCCCTCTGCCTCTGCCTGCCACTCTGTCTGCCTGTGCTTGCTCCCGCTCTCTCTCTCTCTCTCTGACAAATAAATGAAATCTTAAAAAAAAAATTCATAAAACGTGTGAGCTTTAAGTTGAGGTTCATTTTTCTGTCTATGAATGTCTAATTGCTCCAGCCAACCAATTGTTGAAAGGACTATTCTTCCTTTTCTTTTTTTTCTTCTCTTTTCTTCTTTTTTTATTTTTATTTTTTTGTCAACAATGAGTTAGCTTGTATTTGTTTGGATTATTTTCTGGCCCTATATTCTGTTCCATCTATGTATCTATCCCTTCTGCCACTACCACCCAGACTTAATTAGTGTAGCTATATAATTTGTGAAATAGAGTAAACTGATTCCTCATACTTTATTATTTTTTAAATAAAATTTATTGTGTTAGTGATTCTAATTCCTTTGCCTTTCCATTATAAATTTTAGAATAATCTTGTTTATGCTTACAAAAGCATAAACAAGTCCTTTCCTGCCTTCCTGGGGATATTTGAACATTTTTTAGAGTTCCATTTTTATTTATCCATAGTGTTTTTAGTGTCTCTGTATAGCTTTTTTAAGTGGTTGCTCTGGGTATAACGTTACTGTATTTATCCATATTTTTGCTTAGTGTGTTCTTTCTTCCTTCCTAATATTCAAAGATTCCATCTTTTATAATATTCTTTCTATTTAGAGAGCATCCTTTAAGACCCATTCATTTTTGTTAGGTCTGTTGGCAACAAATTCTCTTTGTTTTTCTTTATCTGAGAATGTCTTTCTTTCTTTCATTTATTTAGAGAGTGAGAGCAGGGAAGGGGCAGAGGGAGAGGGAGAGAGAAAATCTTAACCTGGGCATGGAGCCCAGCACAGGGTGCTCAGTGCCAGGACCTTGAGATCAAGACCTGAGCAGAAATCAGGAGTCGGACATTAAACCAACTGATCCACCCAGGGGCCCCTGAGAATCTCTTCTTAAGTATTTTGTGAAATATAGGATTCCAGTTTCAGTATTCTTTTCCTCCAGCACTTTAAAAATGTGTCACTTCCCTCCAGCCTCCATGATTCTTGATGAGAAATTTGTTGTCCCTGCAAAGTGGTGTTCCCTTATAAGTAAATAAGATTTACTTATTTGTTTTTTCTTTTGCTTTTTTCTTTTGTCTTTAATTTTCATAAGTTTGACTATGATGGGCTTTAGCATGTATTTCTTTGGATTTGGTATTCACACAGCTTGAATCTATAGATTTTTTCCTTTTGCCAAGTCTGGGAAGTTTTCAGCGATTATTTCTTTGAGGTTTCCTCCCTCCCTTCCTTCCTCCCTTCTCCCTCCCTCTCTTCCTTCTTTTCTTTCCCCAGCTCTACTGTATTTCTTTTTTCTTGGAACACCAAATACTAAATGTTAGATCTTTTGTCAAAATCTCACATATCCTTAGTCTCTGTCCATCTCATTTTAGCTGACTTTCTCTCTGTTCTTTTGATTGTGTAATTTCTATTTTTCTACCCTCAAGTTCACTGTTTCTTCTCTCCTTTCATTCTGCTGTTGAGCCCATCCCTTAATTTTTCCCTTAATTTTTAAATTACAGTTATTATATATTTTTATCTAACTTTTCCATTTTGTTCTTATTTTGATTTCTTATTTCTTGCTGAGACTGTTTTTTCATTTGTTCAGTTGTGTTTTTAATTGCTCATTGAAGCATTTTTGTGATGACTGATTTAAATTCTTTGCCAAATAATCCTGACATCTCTGTCACCTCAGCATTGGTATCTATTGATTATGTTTTCTTATTCAAGTTGAGATATCTTGAGTCTTGATATGAGTGATTTTTTGATGCATGCCTGAACATTTTGGGTATTATAAAACTCAAAAATTATTTGAATCTTGTGTTTTATCAGGTCTCCTCTGATACTGTTCCCATCAGGCAAAAGGAAGATTCAGCCTCTTACTGCCAAATGATAGTGGAAGGTCTAGATTTTTCCCTCAACCTTCTTTAACACCTGAGTGGAGGGAAGCGGTTCCTTGTTACTGTTGGATGGTGAGAGTTCAGGCTCACTATATAGTCTCTGCATTGAGGGTGTGGCTTTTAACTCTGAGCTCTGGTGAAAGTCCTTAGGTCTCCTCTGACACTACACCAACAGGGAAGGAAAGAAGTAACTTGTTACCACCAGTTCAGGGTAAAGATCTGGGCTCATTATGTGGTTTTTTATGATACTGCAGAAGTAGGAATACTCTTTAATATCTGGAATGGATGAAAATCCCAGAGTCCCACTCAGTTTTCTGACACAAGCATGTCTTGAGTCAGGGGAGATAGACAAGGGGGTTTGGGCACTTTATTATAATTAGGCAAGAATAAGTATAGACTCCTCATGTGGCCTTTGCTAGCATGGGTGGAGATGCAGCCAGAGTTTTTTCCTTGGGGTATTTGGCTGGAATAGCACAGTAATTCTCTTAAAGTATTCTGTCTTACTAGATTGTCCCTTTCCTGACCTAGACTGGTCCTCTCCTGGCCTTGATGGTTTTGTTTTGTTTTGTTTTTTGTTTCTCTTTTCCCAGTGCCCTTTGGTATTTCTGGGTGGTTTACTTCTCCAACACCCTGTTTAGGATATATGAGGCAAAAACAAAAGTGAGGGAATTCATTGCTTTGGAATTTGGATACCAAAGTTTCTAACAAATCTTCCTCCTTCTCTCTACCTTTCAGTCTTTTAATGTTTGTTTATATTTAATGTCCAGGGATTTTAGCTGTACTTAGCAGGAGAAATTGGGAAAAGTATATTTTATCTATCTTCCCTGAATCTGCAGTCCCCAGAACTGCTCTCTTTATTTTGTAAATCAGTTTTAGTGTAAACCTAGTTTTAAAAATATGAACATTTGAAATTAGACATACTTGTTCTTTTATTTATCAAACACTGAGATCTTAAAAGTAATAATAATGATAGCTACCAGTTATTAAGCACTTAGCATATGTCAAACACTGTGTTAAGAACTTTAAAAACAATTTATTTAATCTTCAAAGAAACCGATGAGATAGGGGTCAAGGTAATTGATACTCACAATGGCTATACAACTTCCTTAGTTCACACAGGTATATATGGTGGGATTTGGTTTCAAGCCCATGTCAGATCTGAAGTCCTTTTTATTCAGTAGCACCTGTGACAACCTGTAAAAAGTCATCATCCAAAAGATAAAGATAAGCATAAAAAGTAACTTGACAATTACACTGAATGTGAACCTTGACTGAGTGTCACCATAGTGCTTTCAATGGCCTCACAAATATATTAAATAGTATCTTATGTCATATTAGTGAATTTATCTTCCATATTGTAATCAGTCTCTTTCTTGGCTCTTTCTCTAAAGTGCTGGAGGCAGCATAATCTCCTTCAAATTTAGATCCAGTCCTGACTGAGGAAAAAAGTAAATAGCATAGCCTTTATTACAACACCCGATTTGTTTTGGAATAGTCAGACTCACATATGGGATCTAATGGCCCACCATGGCTACTGTATTCGTTCATTCCTTCCCACCCCTCTTCCAACAGACTTCCACTATGAGCTAAAGAATTTTAGGAATTTACTTTTAACCAGTTTGCTAAAATGATTAAAATCCAAATCTTCCAATTAGTTCATTAAAGCAATTAATTGGCACTGAAGAAAATGGAAATATATTAGGTGAACTTCAGCAAAAACCTTTTCATTATTAACGAATGTAGTTGAAAAATGTGTATTATCATTTAGTAAGTGCAGCCAATGAAATCTTTCTTCCATTAGTTTTATGCACTTTTGCGAAGTACATTTTTCAGTTTTATAGCCATTAGAAACAGGACTGGAAGTTAACCTAATTTAGAACTCAACTAGTTTTATTTCTATTTCAATTAGTTAACTAATAGTTTAGGATTAACCTGTCTTGTTAAAAATAATAAAATATTTTAAATTATGATGCTCTCACTAAAAACTAATATTATTTGACATTTCAATGACAGCAAAAATATTTAGTATCATTAATATATGAAATGAAAAATGTCTTATTTAATCTTTAGAATTTTCTTTAAATTTTGTAATTTACATATGTTTAATGATATATAAATTTGCTACTGTACTAACATTGCATATAATTAATATAGTGGCGCATATAGCGGATTTTGATTTTTTTAACTCTAAGGGTGTATGCTTAGCAAAATATATTGCAAGACCACTGCATTTGACCCTGTTAAGTGTCCTGTAGGTCTTCTCTGAGGCTAAATGTGCTCTAGGACACCAAACCAATGTGAACAGGAGACAAAAAGGAGCTCTTCATCACAAACTCACAAATTCATACCTAAAGTTATTTACACATAAAGACACAAACACGTACACACAAAGGAAGTGCAAAAATAAGAATATATTTTAATTATTGAATCTAAGTGGACAATATTATGTGGATTCATTCTTTAAACTTTTAGCTTTGTTTATACATTTTAAGTTTAAAAATGTGAAGACTAAAATTCTTTTTTTTTTACTTTTTTTTTAAAGATATTTTCATTTATTTATTTGACAGAGATCACAAGTAGGCAGAGAGGCAGGCAGAGAAAGGGAGGAAGCAGGCTCCCTGCTAAGCAGAGAGCCCGATGCGGGGCTCGATCCCAGGACCCTGAGATCATGACCTGAGCCAGAGGCAGAGGCTTAACCCACTGAGCCACCCAGGCGCCCCAACTAAAGCTCTTTATGATCTACTATGAAAAGATTAATTTTTAATATTAATTTATCTCCTAAATATCACGTCTGCTCCATAAGTACTTACCGGACTCCTGCTATATGAACACATGTATTTGAAAGGAAATTTCTCTAATTATTGCCTTAATTTCCCAGTTTAGTCTGTATTTCTCTCTATACATTAGACAATCGTAAGCTGCAACTATAGCTAGAATGGATTCTTCAGTAAGAAATGTCATAAAAAAAATTTTCCCCCATAAAATAGTCCTAATACATTAGCAATTCTAACACAGGATTTATTCTTGGCAGGATACATTTTACAGCTGCTATTTATATTCATTCCATTTTAATATTTTCTTTATCAATTTGTAAACAAGAAGCCAGATAAAATATTTGTAAACAAGAAGCCAGATAAAAAAATCAAGAGGCTTGATGTTGCCTGAAAAAGGTGCTGAATACCCTTCGCCATGGGAACCATCCAGAAGACCAAAATGTACACAGATTTCCACAACAGGCTTCCAAACCTTTAAGAGCATATAGCATTAAAATTGAGTTTTATAGGTTTTCTTACTTCTGCATATGTATAAACAGAATAGAAACTATTCTCTGTAAGGAGGCTTCTATACATATATCAAAGGATTTTGATGACATTATAATAACCAATAGAGTGGAGCTGGGGCAGTTTGTGATGATTCTGGAATCTCAAGACATTTACTTTCTGTTATAAAATATTAATGAAATAGCTGACAAGCCAACAAAATTCTAAAGGAGCACATCTCACAGGAGAGAAATTTGTTGACATTGATTTGGACTTGGAAGTGGGTTTTATAAACTCACAGTTATGGATGTACCTATTACCTTTGTGTTAATTGTGTATTCAAGGAAGAGATGCAGCACTTTCAGAGATAGGACATCATCATAACCTCTTTTATTATTCAATGTATTTCAAAGCTATGGGGCAGGACAGAGCTCGAGCTTGTGCTATTTTTATGTGCTCTTAAATAGAAGTGACTTATCTTGCAAAATGAATGTGGATAGATTTTTTGTTGTTTTGTTTAGGGTTTGTGGTTTAAATGTTTTTTATTGCTGAAAGAATTCCAAGGCATGGTGTTTTTTATTAGGAGGAAAAAACATACCTGATGATGATCAGAAACATTTTTATCCATTGGTGGGGGGCAAGAGTTTAAGTTGCTATAGCCATAAAGTTTAGGGCAACAGGCTGACTCCTAACTACTGGCAGCTGAAAAGCGCTGGGGTAATAGTACACGGAGCAGCAGAATATATGTATATTTTCCCTACAGCTCTTCATGGTACCCTTCCCCCAAGCTTTAGGAACCAGGATGATGAGCTGCAGTATCAAAAGTAGCCTGCGATTCTACTGAATACCAGGAAAGAACAACTAACTGCCAGAGTATTCAACATTTATTTGGCTACTAACCCAACACATGCTTTATGTATCCCCTGGGTATTTTTGTTTTGTTTTGTTTTGATTTATTCCAACCAGGCAATAAAAATCCACAACTTTCACAATATGTACTTAGTAGTGGGTTTTACCTGAGTAAACGATTTACAATATTTTCTCTAAAAGCAAGAATGTACATCTGCAAATCAGCAGGCACAGTTAGGAGACCAGAAAACTCACAGCATACAGAGGCACATATATTCAAAACATTTGTTTGTGTGAATCCAAATTGCTTATCTAAGACTTAACTTCAAATTTGACCTCACTAGCACCATCTTTTAAACAACCAAGTTAACTACAAACACATATTAAATAAATGTGTCTCAAATGATCTTTGACAAAGTTTCCAAGATATTTCAATGGAAAAGAGTCTTTTCAACAAATGATGCTAGAACAATGAATCGTGGGACACTACATCAAAAACTAACGATGTACTGTATGGTGATTAACATATCATAATTTAAAAAATGAAGATCAACAAGGAAAGCAAAAACAAAAAAAACAAGCAAAAACAAAACAAAACAAAACAAATGATGCTAGAATAACTGAACATCCATGTGCAAAAAATAATGAACTTAGCCATAGACCTTATACCTTTTGAACTGGATCATATATCTAAATGTAAAATGTAATGCTATAAAACTTAAGAAAAAAATGTATGTGATCTTAGGTTTGGTGGTATGAATTTTTAGCTACAATACACACAAAAATACACAATCTATGAAAGAAAAAAAATTGATAAATAAGACTTAATTGAAAATTAAAACTTCTGTCCTGAGAAAGACATTACAGGAATGACAAAACAAGCCACAGACTGGGAGAACCTATCTGCGAAATCATATCTGATAAAGGATTGGTGTTTAAAACATGCAAAGAACTCTTAAAACATAACAGTAAAAACATCAACAAAAATTAGGCAAAAGATATGTGTAGACAGTTAACCAAAGGAGGCATACAAATGGCAAATAAGCATATGAAAAGATGCTCAATATCATCTGTCATTAGAGAATGCAGATTTAAAACAACAATGAGATAGCACTACCCACCTATTAGAATGCCTAAAACCCAGAAAAATAATTGGTGAGGATTTAGAGCAACAAGGAATTTTTATTTCTGGCTGGAGGGAATGTAAAGTTTTACAGCCACTTTGGAAGACAGTCTGGCAGTTTCTTACAAAGTGAAATAATAGTCTCACTGTTTATCAGTTGCACTTCTGGTATTCACCCAAATGTGTTGAGAACTCATGTCCACACAAAAACCAAGTTTTTATAGCAGCATTATTCATAATTACCCAAAACTAGAAGCAACCAAGTTGCCCTTTGATTGATGATGGAATAAATAAACTGTACTACATCTATATAATGGAATATTATTCAGCGATAAAAAAGAATGCATTCTCAAGCCAATTAAAGATATGGATGAAGCATAAATGCATATTGTCATTAGAAAGAAGCCAGTCTAAATAGGCTATATACTGTATGATTCCCATTAAATGACTCTAGAAAAGGCAAAACTATAGAGATAATAAACTGACTAGTGTTTGCCAGAGATTCAGGGGATAGGTGGGTGGTTTGAATACATGAGGCACAGAGAATTCTTTAAAGGATTTCACAGTATGATGTGGTAATGGTTGATAGACGACATTATAGAATGACAAAGTGGAATGCAGAATATGACAAAGAAATCTAGCTTTACTACAAATTTATCAAACAATGTCATTGAAGGGGTGGACATCTGCCTTCTCATCATTTGTCGAAAAGACTATTTTCCATGGAAATATCTTGAAACAATGTCATTGAAGGGGTCATTGAAGAGTTCTTAAACATTAAGAAGTTTTGTTGAAGTTTTTTCTGCCATGGGAGTTCTGGGTAATTGTTCTAATGTAACTATGCATGTATGGTGGAATTGAACAATTAAATAAATAGATGGCAAATGGCGGGAGCCAGATTTCTCACTGTTGTAGTGGAAAGTTGTAACTAGCCAAGGAGAGGATCCTAGAATGATCTATGTGGTAATGCACTTGTTGAAGAGTGATTATATGAACTCACGTTTAGCTTAATATGCATACAGATGGCTATATTTGTAAATATAGATACATGTATTCACATAGGCTAGTATTCACACGAATATTTCCTTGCTCTCTCAGCTGAGAAGGGCTAGAAAAACACCTCAGGAGCAACAAGCATTCTTAGTGCTCAGATCTTGGTTTCTAATACCATTCTCCAATAAAAGAATGAGGGCTTCCTGGACAAATGGCTGATTCTATAACCGGGATAGGAAATATACAAGATGACCCCGGAGCATCTTGTAGTGCCTGAAGGTAGGGATGTGATATAAAACAACAACAACAACAAAAAGCAAAAAATATCAAAAGGACATAGGGCCACCTGAAAGAGCCCCTAGTGGCCAAATGGGAATAATTTGAGTAAAAAAATAAATAATTTTGTATTGGTTTATAACCCATCATGATATTAATAATGATCAAATAAATAAAATACAGAGAATATACAAATCTGTCATGCAGAAAAATCCAGTAATGTACCCACCTGTCGTTAAGTGTGAGTTGCACATAGTAACAGCCTTCCAAAAAGTATAGTATCTGATAAAAACTATCTCAGCCAGATGATCAAGGCCAACATCAACTGTGATAAATCATGTTGATAGTATGTACTCTTAGAATGATGTGATGAAAAGAGCAGTTTACCTGTGTGGTCCTCATAAAAACCTGTAACTCCAGTCTAATCATAAGAAAAATAGCAAACAAAGTCCAGTAAAGGGGCATCCTACAATATACCTGAAAATACATCTGACCAGAAGTCCTCAAAACTGTCAAGCTTAAAAAAACAAGTCTGAAAAACTTACTCTAGAGATGAATGAGCCAGTTCAGCTAACTTTTGCACTGAGATACCTGAACTTCTTTACAAAAGCCACTCTGCTCTCTCCTACAGTAACACTCAGTATGTCTGCAGATGTACCCCTTGTTGTAGAGTATAAAATTGCTGACATGGGACATTTAAAGTACTATTTGGCTCCCAAGATCAAGGATGAAGAAGGATCTTAGGTGTTCTTAAAATCCAAGAAAATAAAGTTAAACTCTTTAAGAACTGCTTCTGAGATGCCAGCATGTACTAAGTTTGTCACCAAATTTGTACCTCTTGAGTACATATGTAGATATTTTCTGTAAATAACCTATTTTTTCCTTCATTCTTTACAATTTGTTTAAAGAATAAAATCCAAAGTCAAATTTGGTCTTGTTAACCTAGAAATATTTCTACCTTACCTAAAAATACTTGTGTATTCATAACAAAAGGGTTTTGATTCTAAATGCAGTTTTGAGAATTTTTTTCAATTTAAATAAAAGTTTTTTGAATTTCAAACATAAAAAAAAAAAAGCCCAAAAGGGCCCAAGGAAACTTGATGACTATATGGACGATGGTATCTTGATGAGATCCTAGAACAGAAAAAGAGTATTAGGTAAAAACTATGGAAATATGAAAAAAGCATGGACTTTGGTTACTAACAATGTATCAATGTTAATTCATCAATTGTGACAAATGTACATTATGATATAATAATATGGGAAACTGGATATGGGGTATGGGGAAACTTTATCTTTACAAATTTTCTATAAATCTAAAAGCTAAACTAAAATACAAGGTTTATTTAAAAAGTAATTTCTCAAAGGTCCTCAGGAAGTGAAGTACCTGTTTGGTATTTTTTTTAATTTTATGTAGTTTTATGTATTTATTTTTTACTTGAATACATTTTTACTGTGGATGATTATTAGTTAAAACAATTATTAAATACCTGAGGAAAGTATTGTGTTTTCCAGTTTTCAAAGCTCTTTCACATATTACCTTATCTGGTCCTTTATTACAAGTAACAAATTGTTAGTCTCATTTTATATCCAATGAAATTGAACTCAGAAAGGGGAGGAGAGTTGGCTGAGATCACACAGCGAGTTATGGAAGAACTGGTAAATTTCCATACCCGTGCAGCAAAGCCCGTGTATATAATAGAACTTTTACATGTGCAAACATTTATATAATTCAGCCTTAATAAGAATTGTACTCTTTTCAGCAATTAACCTAATTTTACTTATTAGTATCTATTTATATCTTGTTGCAATGTTGGAAAGTAAGACTACTATAATTTCCTTACATTATGGAATGCATGCTTTTCATTAAGTTACCCATATTTTTTTTTAAAAGACTTTATTTACTTACTTGACAGCGAGAGAGAGACAGTGAGAGCAGAACAGGAGCAGGGGGAGTGGGAGAGGGAAAGCAGGCTCCCCAGGGAGCATGGAGCCCGATGGCGGGCTCCATCCCAGGATCCTGGGATCATGACCTGAGCCAAAGGCAGATGCTTAACGACTGAGCCACCCAGGCACCACTGCCCATGTTTTTTTAAATAAACATACATACACACACAAACATGAAGAAAACAGGGAAGCACATGCTTCTTTTACAAATATATGTGGATAAAGTATGTAAATAATATAACTGACTCAGTATCTTTATTGCATATATTGCAGCAGAATCCTAGATATAATAAAATTTGTAGCCTGACTTTCACTTGTTGACAAAAGAGCAAAATGTTTTATAGTAGAAAAAATGCACACTACCATGTTGTGGTGTGCTTAATTGGAGGAGGTGACTCATTGCATAAAGTTTCATCTCAGCTCTGTCACTTGCAAGTTGTATGAACTTTTGCAAGATTTACTTAATCTGTCTAAACCTAACTCCCTCATTTGTGAAAGAGGTATAATAATTAATTGTATATTACTCCTAATGTTCTTGCAAATAACAGGACCTTATAATAGCTACTACGGTGTAAGTATTCAATAAGTGGTAGCTATTGTTATAATTGGCATAAACCTAAGAAACAATTATTTCCACATTCATATTGTTTGACTATATCGATCCCTAAAAATAAGTCAGTAAAGGTCCTCTAAATGTAGCTTTGTAAATATGAAGATCAGAAAATTTCTCACTGGTCATTAAGGCATTGAAAAAGAGAGTCCAAGTTCATCTCCTTTCTTCTCTTCCCTCTCCACTCCTTTCTCTCACTTTTTCTTTTTTTTTTTCCCTTGCTCCTTTCAAGTGTGAAAATGACAGCATTTACCACCACCCCCCACCGCAAAAAAAAAAAAAAAAAAAAAATTACAAGGGAAAACGAAGAGGCCATATTAGAGTGTCCTGGCTGATGTTTGTGCAACCCCAGATGCAACCCCATCTCTTTCTGCCTACTTGTGATCTCTCTCTTTCTCTGTCAAATAAATAAATAAAATCTTTTAAAAAATGTGGCAATGTTCAGAGACATACTACTTAACCAAAATAAGTGAGTAGAACAAATGCTGTCCTTGTTGCTTTGCAGTTCATGCATTAGTTCATTCAGGTATTGCTTAACAACTGATAGGTACTAAACCCTGGGCTGATCATAGTGCTACATCAATAAAGACATCATCCCTTTCTTTAGAAAGCACCCAGTGAGTGGGGAGGTGATGGAATTAAATACTAAATAGAAAAACCATTTGAAGATATAATGCCTAAAACATTTCCAAATTTAGCAAAAACTATGAATTTAGATGCACTCAAGGAACCTCACACAAGAAACATGAAGCAAACTGCACCAAAAAACTTTATAATAAAATTGCTCAAAGCCACTAATTTTTTTTTAATTTATAAAGCAGCCAGAGGGGAAAAAAAGGACTCATTATGAACAGAGGAGCAAAGATGATGCCTACAGCAGATTTCTCATCAAAAATAATGCAAGGGAGAAAACAGTGGAGGGTTTTGATAGGGACTCCGTATCAGCAGCCACCTTCCACCCCTGTTTTGGCAGAAACTGACAATCTGTTTTTAACATTTAAGTGAAATGTGAGGAATTTTAAATAGGTTAAACAACTTCAAAAAAGGGGAAGAAAGTTGAAGATTTTCACAAGCCGATTTCAAAATTTATAATGCTACAATAATCAAAATGGTGTGATATTGGTATTTAAATACATATGTCATTTTGAATATATATAAAATATCTAGATCTATCTATAGAAAGATAAAGAATATGTATTATATATATACATAGATAAAAATAAATATGTATAACACATGTGTACATACATATACATACATATATATGCAGCCTAATAGACAGCCCAGAAAATTATCTATATAATTATGGTCATTTGACTTTCAACAAATGTGCCAAGACACTTCAATGAAGGAAAGGATATTTTTTCCAACAAATGGTACTGAAATAATTGGATATCCATATGCCACAATGAATAAACTGATGTCTTTACTTCATACCATACACAAAATCCACAATATAACTCATAATCAGTCATATACAAATATTTATAAACTGAAATTAGGAAACTTCTAGAAGAAAACATATGAAAAATATTTGTGATCTTAAGTTAGGCAAAGATTTCTTAGATATGATGCCATAGGCTACTACATACAAGAAAAAACTGATTAACTGAGTTTCATAAAGATCAAAATCCTTTTCTTCAAAAGATACAATTAAGCAAATAAGAAAAATCATAGACTGGGAGAAAAATATCTGTAAATCACATAGTTGGTAAAGGACTCATGTGAAGAATATACAAAGAACTGTTAACACTCGGTAATAACAGGGGCACCTGTGTGGCTCAGTGGGTTAAAGCCTCTGCCTTCGGCTCAGGTCATGATCCCACGGTCCCGGGATCGAGCCCCACAACGGGCTCTCTGCTCAGAAGAGAGCCTGCTTCCTCCTCTCTCTCTGCCTGCTTCTCTACCTGCTTGTGATCTCTGTCTGTCAAATAAATAAATAAATAAAATCTTTAAAAAAAACAAACAAACTCGGTAATAACATAAGTGACAATAAAAAATGGGGAACATATTTGAATGTGTCTCAAACAATATAGTGCCACTTTGGAAACCAGTTTGACAGTTTCTTAAAAATGTAAACATATTTAAAATAAGATACAGCAACTTAAAGCTTATTTACTTAAGATACAGCAATCCCATTATTGGTGTTTATAAAGAAAAATGAAAATTTATGTCCACATAAAGATGTGTATACAAATATTCATAGGACTATTATTTATAATAGTCAAAAATGGAAACATTCCAGATGTCCTTTCACTGGTGAATGGATATGTTGTATATCCGTGCAGTGGAATACTATGTAGAGATAAAAAGAAACAAAATATGACATTAAGAGTCTCTTTTGGTTTGTCTCCGATTTATAAAAAAAAAAAAAAAAGAAACAAAATATGATACATGCAACAAAATAAACACATGTAAAGTAGATTATGCTAGGTGAAAGAAGCCAGGCATAAAAGAGTACACATTGTATGATTATATGTCCTGGAGGTAGGAGCAGAGTTTGAGTTCATCCGGGCATGGGGGCACCTTTTGGGGGTGCTCGAAAGTTTCTAAAATTAAAGCTAAGGAGGCATAAACATATACATTTACAAAACTAAAAACATCAATCTATAAATTATATTGGAATATATTTGTAGTGTATAAATTATACCTCAATAAAATTGATAAAACTTTAACAAAATAGAATTCAGAGAAACAGTAGAGTGAATTAATAGCTTTGCTTGTATTACAGAAAGCAAAAAAAAAAAAAAAGAAAATGAATTAATTCAGAAAAGCAGTGTAACTTCTGTTATTTGTAAACAACATAATTATAGACATAGAAAATTTCCCTGAATTTATGTAACACCAGTAAGTGAATTTAGCAATGTGACAGTATGTAAGGTCAATATAAAAAAAAAAACCAGTTTTATTTCTACATATCATCAACAAAAACCCTAAAATAAAATTAAAATACTATTTCCTAAAGTATAGAAAATATAAAAACTTGGAAAATAAAAATATAAGAATATTTGAAGCTGGGGTAGGCAAAGATTTCTTTGACAACATTCAAAAGCCCTAATCATAAAAGAAAAACAAATCAGGAATTGGACTTCATTAAATACCAGACCCATTACAAAAATGCATAGACAAGCTACAGTGAGTGGAAAATATTAACAGTCCATTCACAGTCCAAACTCATCTATGGTGATTGAAGTCAGAAAGTGGTTATTTCTCTGAGGTATGGGGAATGATTGGAAATAGCATAAGGAAACATTCTGGAGGTAATGGAAATGTTTTGCATTTGCTGTGAATGATAGTTCCTGAGGTGTATGTATACAATTATCAAAAGTCATTGAACAAAACACTTAAGAGCTATGCATTTTATTATATGTTTATTATACCTCAAGTTAAAAAAAAAAAGTACAGGAATAAAAAGACTAAAAAAAAAAAAATTACCAGAGCCAAAACATTCCTTGCCTGGTTAAAAAAAACTCAGCAATAAACTCAGAAAAAGAAGAGGAGGAGAAATTGGTTTTATGAAATAGAAATTAAATAAATGATTATGGGTTAGGCAGAAGAGTTGTTATCTAGACATTTTGGATCTTTACTACAGAGTTAATCACCTCTTGGTCTAAAAAGAAAGTCTCCAGAGAAAAGAATTTTCTGCTAAAAAATGCGCATTGATCAAAGTTCTTACCAGCAACTCAACCCAGATATTGTTCAAATGCATGATTCATTATTTTGACATCTAAATGTCATAACTATCTTTGATCCTTTTCCTTGGGGATAACTTGCTAAATGTGATAGAGTGGTAGAAAGTCAGGGGGAGTGGGTGAACAAGAATCTCTTTTTCTGGATCTCTCTATTCTCACACAAAAGGCAAATATGTTTAGCTCCACCCCCACCCAAGCCTTACTGGGGCAATGAAAATCCTGGACAGATTTCAGACACTGCAGGGTCATTGTTGTCTAGTCTAAAATGCCTTCCTGCTGCCTTTCCTCACTGCTAGGTGACACTCTGAGTGGAGGTGGCAATTTCTGCACACACACCCCCAACTTCTTGTCTCTCATCACATAAACCAGTAGACAATCCGAGAGCATTTCCTTGGCTACAATGGACTCCTAAGAGATCTTCCAGTTATTCCCGCTATTTAGCTAATCAATCATGTCACCCCATGGTTACTGGAAGTGTGTTGGCTAAGATGATCAGCCATGTCCCCTGCAATAAAACTCAATGGGAAAGCAATAAGAATTCTTCAGTTACAAAAGGAGCCCTATCTCCCCACCACTTCAATCCATCCTTGTAAAAGCTGTAGAATGGCCTTATATCTTCCTTTGAGTTTTTGGTGCTAGGCACGAAACGAAGAGGCAGTTCCACTCCTAGATTAATACCTACAGTGTATACTTTATATATCTTACAGTACAACTTACAATAGCAGGTAGGTGAAAAATTACTGGAACAAATTCCTTGTGAGTGCTTCCTCCCAAGTCCTTTTTTGGGGGGTCTTAACCACAACCATTACCCTTGGGTAAACATGGAAACTGAGGCAAGCAGAGTATCAGTTAGCATAGCCAAGATTTCCTTTGAATTACAGAGCCTGAGACAACAGTTGTCATCAGAATTCTAGTCTTTTCCTTTGTGAACTACGAACATTCTTTCCACACAAAGATGGATTTAGCAGCATGTAATTTTCCTTCTTATCTACTAAATGTGGGATTGAATTAGAGTTTACCTAGAGAGATCTAATTTGTAGTTTTGAAAATAAGCAAAAAGCTGTTAGACCGTAATGTTGATATTCTGATCACGTTACATATGCATAAGAAGATAGTATCAAGCAAAGCTTTATTTACATTTCCTAAGTGGTTTTTTTTTTTTTTTTCATTTTGTATAAACTAATGAGTGGTGCTGTTAGGGAATATGTGTATCCCTCTTTGTGTAATGGATTAAGCGTGAGTCCTGTTAAACACTAGGCCATAAATCAGGCTGTGTTCTCTATGCCTAATTAAGGGTTTAAAGGGGGAAAAGGTAAATTCTTGAATGAAGGGCTCTACTCAGAAGCAGAGTGTGTTATTTCACAAAGGAAGTAGATAAAGCAGAAAAAAAGAGAACAATTTAAGAAAATAAAAAGGAGGAAAACTACAAAAACATTTTAGCCACTTTATGCTGTTTCTCCTCAGATTTAAGAATGCCTAAGTGTCCAGATATAATGTGAAAATTTTATTTTTTAATTAGTTCACTGAAATGTAGTAATAATACAGATTGACTGGAGAATTTAAAATGAGCATCAAAGGAGCTCTAATCAACTAAAAGAGAAAATTATATGCATTGACAATGCAAATAAAATCAGCTACAGAAAAGTTTTGAAGAAAATTCAAAAGCGTTCTTTTTTCTTTTTAGCTACACATATTACAGTGCACTAAAATCTCAGCATATTAAAACTGTTGTAGATTTTGAGTAAAAACCAAAAGAATCACAGTTAATCCACTCATTTCCTAGTGGAAGAATTGTCATGAGTTTCGATAAAATTAGTTTCAGATAATAGTATTAAAACACTTCTGTATGTTCCTGGAGTTAGGCTACTGTTTATATTCATAGTATAAACTGACTTTAAATGAATATATTGAGAGACTTGAAAAGTGCATTACATAGCATATATAGGATTAGAGTAAGGGAGACAAGGTCATAATTCATTAGGCCTTAGGAGCTCCACTCAGTAATATCCAACTATACATAATTAATAATGCTGATATTTGGCTTTATTTCACCTTGCTTTGTATTACTCCTGAACTGCACAGTGAAATATAGGAAAGAGATCTAAAAAGAAAACATTTTGCTATTAGGAGAAAAAGAAATAGATCTTGATTAGACTTTTATTTACAATAAAAGGGACCAATTTACTAAATTTCCAATCATTTATTTTTTATTCAGTAAATATTTATTGGGGCCTAGATTATGACAAGTAAATTGCTTTGTGGTAGAAATTCAGTGAATTGGGTAGGGGGCAAAGCAGAGAAGGTGACCCCCTTTATGGAATTTCCAGACAAGTGAGATCCTAATTGGTCAAGGACAAAAGATGTTCAGGGAAAATAAGATTATTAAATGTTCTTATCTGTAGAATTCAGAGTCTCAGCTTATACAGAATAAAGATATTTCAGAAATAAAACTCATGTTACATGGTCGTCAAGACCACTGAAGAAGACCTCTTCCATCCTCCTGACAACTTGCCTCCTTCTCTCCTCTCAACTTTTATTATTCCTTCCCCACCCCACCTTCTGCTCTGTATTTCAGCTGCTGGCAGGCATGTGGGGGGGAAGGGTGGAAGAGATTTGCATTAAATCTAGACTTCCACATGCCATGGATATGCGGGATGGCAGGAAAGCATCCCCTGTCCTGTAACTGTAACACCTAAACTTGCATATATTTGGTCAACACTCTGATTGATATTTCTGTCCTCAAATTCTTTTTTTTTTTTAAGATTTTATTTATTTATTTGTCAGAGAGAGAGAGAGCGAACAAGCACAGGCAGACAGAGTGGCAGGCAGAGGCAGAGGGAGAAGCAGGCTCCCTGCCGAGCAAGGAGCCGGATGCGGGACTCGATCCCAGGATGCTGGGATCATGACCTGAGCCGAAGGCAGCCGCTTAACCAACTGAGCCACCCAGGCGTCCCTGGCCTCAATTTCTTAAGTCTTTCTTCTCATAGTATCGGAGCCTCATACCAATGTTAACCCTTGTCCAGCACAGCATCACCTCTACTTTGTCTTATGTAAATCGATATTTATGTTACCATTTGGCTTTGGTTTGTATTGAGTGTTTATCAGTTGTTGAACGTCTTGTAAAATAAAATGAAATAACATTCCTAGAGATGAAAAGGAAAGGTCTGCTGGAATTGACAAAGGCACACATGTGCAACAGCAGTTTGAATTGTTGAATTTTGAACTTAGAAGCAGGAATGGCAATAAAAAAAGCAGGGTAAGGCAGAGAAGGTGCTGTTCCATGCCAAATGAACTTGGGAGCTATCCCTATTCTGTCTAATTGGATGGAGATCTTGGAAAAGGAAGAATTTATAGGACAGTTCTAAATGGAACCTCTGCTCTTTGAGTTATTCCTCCTCATTTAAAGGAAGGATTCTTGAAATACAAGTGATCTCATATGTAATTTAAATGAATGCCAACAGCACTTGGTAGATGTCATCTATCCATTTGAGTATTTTTCTGATTCTAAATCATCCTGACTTCCACTGCACTTTATTTGGAAAAGCATCTCTCCATTCTTACAAATTAGAATGTTCAAATCCTTCCCATCCTTCAAATCTCATTTTAAAGGACAGCTCTTTCTTAAAGCCTTCTTTAACCTCCACAGTAGAGAGTTCTTTTTTTTTTTTTTTTTTTTTATTTTTTTTAACATTTTTTTGTTGATTTGGGACATTCATTATTTTCTGCCTCTGTTAAAAAGATACTCATAACGGGGCGCCTGGGTGGCTCAGTGGGTTAAGCCTCTGCCTTCAGCTCAGGTCATGATCCCAGGGTCCTGGGATCAGGCCTGCATCAGGCTCTCTGCTCAGCGGGGAGCCTGCTTCCTGCTTCTCTGCCTACTTGTGATCTCTGTCAAATAAACAATAAAATCTTTTTAGTTTTTTTTAAAGATTTTATTTATTTATTTGATAGACAGAGATCACAAGTAGGCAGAGAGAGAGAGGAGGAAGCAGGCTGTCCACAGAGCAGAGAGCCCAATGCGGGGCTGGATCCCACGACCCTGGGATCATGACCCGAGCAGAAGGCAGCGGCTTTAATCCACTGAGCCACCCAGGCGCCCCAACAATACAATCTTAAAAAAAGAAAAGACACTCATATCACTTACCAAACTATAAAAGAACTATCACTGATTCGTATTTTCCTTCCTTCCGCTACCTTTATTGAGTCATAAGAAAAAGTATGGCTGAACATACATAGGTGAATGTAGAAGGGAAGAGTACAACAGCAGCAACAGCTTCCCTGCAGTGGTGGCCTACTTCTATTCTGGAGCTCTGTGAAATATGTTATTTTGGCATAAAATACAAGTCTTTAACTAGACTTACCTATTATGGATTATTTATATCCTAATATCAAAAAGTAGAGGTAGAATCTTAGAGGCTTCATAATATTGATTATTTATACTCGGCTCACTGTCAAAGAACTGGTACATAAATAACTGCATTTAGTTTTAGGTTTTCTTTTTGTTTTTAATGTACAATCAGTTTACATCCACTTAAGCAGGATGATATATTTTCTCTCCTATAATAACCAGAATTGCTTATTAAAGAATAATAAGTTACTGCAAAGCAACTGAGTAAGTATGTTTTCCTTTCGCTGGCTCTAAAACTTCTTATTAAGCACCATTTCACAAAAAATAACAAATTATATGTTGCGGTCTGACTGCTTAAAAATAGGTATTTCTGAATAGAAGAGAAAACATTAGAATGAGAATACTTTGAAATAAATCAATTGCTTTAGTTATAAAGAGAGTTGTTGAAAATAAATGCAGATGTGAACGTGATTCAAATTTTATATATATGAAATATAAAGTAAAAACGTAATACACCTGGATAGAGTTATGCAAATTGCATGGGTAAATTTTTTCCCCTAGAGATAACTTCAGCGTGTTCTCTAAATCTATTTAAAATAAGCAAGTAGGAAACTGGACATAATTTTTAGATGTTTTCTTAAACCGATGCATAGCTTTTTCTTATTATATTGAATTAATAAAGTAAATATTTTTAAAGAATTAACATAATCAGCTCTTTATGACTGTGAACTGCCTCTACTTAATTTTAGGTAATCAAACATTTTTATTACTTCAGTCATTTGACACTATTCTCAAAGGAATCACCTTACTAGTATTCTCATTCTTAGGCATATGTCTTTCCATTAGATATAAATGTTCAGTTCTAGTTAGGAAAAAAAAAATATATATATATATAATTTATTTTAGTATTGTATTTTAGGATAATAGAGACAACATGGTGGTAGGGTCAGAAGACTTGGGTTGGGTTCCTAAAACTGATTTTAGCAAGAGACCTCACATGCAATGTAATGTTTTTAAGTCTCATTTCCTCACTTGTGCAGTAGACATAAAAATCTTGTTTGCGTTTCTTGTTTTGAAAGGGTCAAATGAGATAATGTATATGAAAAAACTCCAAGTACTATTTACAAACCATTATTATTACATTTAGGAAGTAACCTTACATAAATAATCCAGTAGGAGTGCCCTTTTTGTTTTTTAGATACTCAAATACACACATAATTAATGTGTAGGTCATAAAGCCACTTCTTTCTTTGCTTAACAATAACTTTCTTGACCTAAACAATTTACCAGCCATCTAAGAAGTTGGAAAGGTTACAATAAACTTTCAAGTCTTAACATATCATTTTGTAGTTCGCTATCAAGGTTAACAATCTAACTTTCCATGCATGCCAAACCTGGCAATTATAAATAATTTAAAAATACGCAAATGTTAGCTGTGCAGTTGTTTACAGATGCATCATGTTTTACGCTACGGAATGATGACCGGACGATATTTAAAAACAATTAGTGCTAAGGCACAGCGTGGCACTGACCCACGCCACGACCACAAGTCTTCCGTCTTGCATTGTTTAAAATGACGCGGGTGGCTCAATGTTGTGTCAAGTTGCACGTTCAATATTAGTTCTGTGAGAAGCTGGTTTTGTACACTTTCAGCAAAGCTCTGGGAATCCACCCAGCCAAGCAGAAAAGGGTTAAAGGAGTCCAGCAGAGGGAGAGGGAAGTAGTGCAGAGTGTGTGTGTATGTGAGAGAGAGAGAGAGAGGCATAGAGTGTGTGTAACAGAGTGTGAGCGCACAGGACAGAAGCATCGAGTTGCGGAGTGGACTCTACAGAAGTTCCAAAGGCCACAGTGTCCGCAGTTCTCGGCCCTAGTGGGCCCGGAGGGCACGGCCTGCACCCAGCGGGCAGCACCCCGTGGATTTGGGGGGCTGGGTGGGAGGGAGAGGGGTCTCGCGAGGGTTTCGGGGCGTGGCTGGAGTGGGGGGCGCGCGGCGAGTGTGCGCGGGTGTGCGCGCGCGAGAGAGCGAGTGTGAGCGCGGCGAGTGTGAGCGCGGCGAGTGTGCGGCCGCGTCGCCATTCCCCGTGACGTCAGAGTGTATTGTTGTGAGCGGGGCCGAGCGAGCATCCCCGGAGCTGTCACCGCGGCGGCCGCGGCGGCGGCGCAGCGCGAGCCCCGCACGAGCGAGCCCGGCCGGCGCCGCCCCCGCCCCTGTCCCCTGCCCCGCCGCCGCCGCCCCAGCCCCC
>RCUC01167369.1:0-37879 GCA_003697995.1 Taxidea taxus jeffersonii | reverse complement strand
CTGGGATCGAGTCCCACATCGGGCTCCTTGCTCGGCAGGGAGCCTGCTTCTCCCTCTGCCTCTGCCTGCCACTCTGTCTGCCTGTGCTCGCTCTCTCTCTCTCTAACAAATAAATAAATAAAATCTTTAAAAAAAAAGAGCACAAGAGACCCAAAGAATGTTGGTACTGATTCAGAAACAGGAAAGCCAGCATGTCTAGGATGAGTCAGCAGATGGCTACATCATCCTGAAACTTAAAGTCATCTGCCCAATAGTAGGGAGGTAAGTAAGACAAAAGAAATCCAAAATGCACTTAAATGCAGAGACCAGAAGTTTTTTAATTTTATTGAGATATAGTTTATATGTAATCAAGTGGACCCATTTTAACTGTAAATTTGGTAAGTTTTGACAAATCTGTACACCTGTATAATCAGCATCATATTCAAGATATAAAACATTTCCCAAACCCCAAAAGTTTTCTTATATGTCTCATCCTAATCCAACTATTGCCATCCCTGGCCCCAGTTAAACTTTTTTTTTTTAAAGTAAGTAAGTGTGTATGTATATATGTGTGTATTTATTTGTCAGAGAAAGAGAGCATCCACAAGCAGACAGAGTGGCAGGCAGAAGCAGAGGGAGAGGCAGGCTTCCCACTGGGCAGGGAGCCCAGCTCAGGGCTCAGTCCCAGGACCCTGGAATCATGACCTGAGCCGAAGGCAGACGCTTAACCAAATGAGCCACCCAGGTGTCCCTAGTTAAACTTTTTTTTTTTAAGATTTTATTTATTTATTTGACAGATAGAGATCACAAGTAGGCAGAGAGGCAGAGAGAGAGAGGAGGAAGCAGGCTGTCCGCAGAGCAGAGAGCCCGATGCGGGGCTCGATCCCACGACCCTGGGATCATGACCCGAGCCGAAGGCAGCGGCTTTAACCCACTGAGCCACCCAGGCGCCCCCCCGTAGTTAAACATTTTTTTAAAAAAGATTTTATTTATTTATTTGACAGACCGAGATCACAAGTAGGCAGAGAGACAGGCAGAGGGAGAGGAAAGGAAGCAGGCTCCCTGCTGAGCAGAGAGCCCGATGCGGGTCTCGATCCAGGACCCTGGCATCATGACCTGAGCCGAAGGCAGAGGCTTTAACCCACTGAGCCACCCAGGCGCCCCCCCTAGTTAAACATTTTTGACACTATAGATTAGATTTGTCTTCTCTTCTCTAGAATTTCATATAAATTGCTCTTCTGTGTAAGGCTTCCTTTCACTCAGCATGATGTTTTCAAGGTTCATTAATGTTACACCATATATCACTACTTCATTCCATTTTATGACCAAATAATATTCTATTTTTTTTTTTAAGATTTTATTTATTTATTTGACAGATCACAAGTAGGCAGGGAGGCAGGCAGAGGGTTGGGGGGAAGAAGGCTCCCTGCTGAGCAGAGAGACCAATGTGGGGCTCAATCCCAGGACCCTGAGATCATGACCTGAGCTGAAAGCAGAGGCTTAACCACTGAGCCACCCAGGTGCCCCAAATAATATTCTATTGTATGAACCACAATTTGCTTATCTGTCTATTTATCTGTATCTATTCATGACCATCTGGATTGTTTCCAGTTTGGGATTATAATGACTAAATTCACTGTGAATACGCAAGGCACCAGCAGCTCTGACTGCTTTCATTTTCTAACTCAGCACTGTCCATACACTCTCAGTTCGTCATAGTTCCAACCCTTACACTGGCCTTATAACCATGAGAAAAGCAATCAGTCAATCATATATTAAAGACCTGCTGTATGACAGAAACTGTTCAGGCACTATAGATATAACAATAAACAAAACAGTATAATCCCTCTTCTGTACAATTTATAGTCTTTTTGGAGGGGGAAAGAGTGGGAAAGAGGAGACAAAAACAAAGATAATTTCGGACAGGAAATGTAACAGAAAAGTTAAAATAATACATTAACAGTTTATCTAATCCAAATTTGGCAACCAGAGAAGGCCCATCTGAGCAGAGATCTGAATGACACAAAGGAGATGGCCATGTAACTATCTGAGATCAAAGCACTCCAGGCAAAGAGAACTCCAAGTGCAAAGCCCTAAAGAGAGAATGAACTTTTTTTCAAAAAGCAGAGAAAAGGTCAGTGTGATAGAAATGTAGTGAACTAGGTTAGGTGAAAGGGTAAGAGGTGAGGCTACAGAGGCAGGCAGAGGCCAAGTCAAACAGAATCCTATAGGCCATAATACTAAATTTGGGTTTTATCAGAGAGTATTAAGCAGGAGTGTAAAATAATCAGATTTGCATTTCAAAAAGATCACACAGGTTGCGTAGAGAAAGAGTGGAAGCAGATCAGGTAGGCAGCGGCTACAATGCAGGTGGTGATGGCTTGAACTACAGGAAAGCAAAAGAAATACGAGAGACGGGGATGGTTTCAAGACATCCTTGAAGCAGAATCAATGGCTCTTGGGGCACCTGGGTGGCTCACTGGGTTAAGCCTCTACCTTCAGCTCAGGTCATGATCTCAGGGTCCTGGGATCGAGCCCCACATTGGGCTCTCTGCTCGGTGGGGAGCCTGCTTCCCCCTCTCCCTTTGCCTGCCTCCCTGCCTACTTGTGATCTCTCTGTCAAATAAATAAATAAAATCTTAATAAATAAATAAATAAAATCTTAAAAACAAAACAGGATCAATGGCTCTTGTTAATGTGTTGGGTGTGGTAGGGACAAAAAAGAAGAATCTAGGGATAAGTCCCGGGTTAGGCTTGGGCAACCAGGTGGGTGATAGTGCCATTTACTGAAATGGAGAAAACTGGAGGGGGGGGCACCTCTGTGGCTCAGTGGGTTAAGTAGCTGTTGATCTTAAGTAGCTCAGGTCTTGATCTTGGGGTCATGAGTTCAAGACCCATATCGGGCTCCATGTTGGGTGTGCAACTTACTTAAAATATAAAATATAAAATAAATATATAAAATAATATATTATTTATTTATAATATATATATTTATATATATATAATTTATATATATAATATATATTATTTATAATATATAAAAATAAAATATAAAATAAAAACTTCCTTCCAAAGAAGGAAGGAAGGAAGGAGAAGAAAGAAAATAAAGAAAAGAGAGAAAAGAAAGAAAGGAAGAAAGAAAGAAAGGAAGGAAGGGCGGGAGGGAGAAATGGGGAACATTGGAGGAGAAATAGGTTTGGAGTTGTGAGGAGAATCAAGAGTTCTTTGCTAGTTATACTAAATTTGTGATGTCAACTGACCATCCAAATGCAGATGTCAAATACGCACTTGCACATGTGAGTTTCTGGTTAAGAGGAAAAGTCAGGCTGGATACACGTTATTATGGAATAATATGTGAAACTAAGAAGTTCATACAATTTTGCTTCTGAAAGCAGTATATATATGTCAGTACACCAGGATCACACCAGATAAATAGGACCCCAAGTACAATTTCACTTGGAATCAGAAGTGAGGGTAGGTAGGAAGGGATAAATTGTATATTTGAACAGACACATGCATAAAAAGTAAAATGCTGGATTTACACAATTTTTCAAGATCAGATATAAGATTTCAAAGAAACTGTAGTTGTAGTGGGCAGTCTTCGAACTATAGGTACCCCTAGAGGTACCCTTTCATCTTTCTCTTGGAGTATTTCAGGAAAAATCTGGAACAGCATCCGAATACACAATGATTAGTCAGTAAATATTGAACACACAGACTGGATCACTGTGTCTATAACTGTGGGGATTACAAAAAGGCAGAGCAATACAGTTGTTAAGGACACGGACTTTGCGTACAGTCTTTAGAGTCAAAGAGATCTAGGTTCACTTCCTACCCCTGCTACCTATTAGCTGTGGAGACAATAACCCTCATAGGTTTCGTATAGGAGTAAATGGTAGAATGAATACTCGGAGTGCACTCAGTCACAGTCTCTGATTAAACAGTAACTCCCAATACTGCCTCTCTCCAGGGTCTCACTGGCTAAAGAAATCTACAAAGCATAAATCTCTAAAAGAACAATAATATAAACTACATATGAAAAATGATAAATATGATTGGTAAGACTGGTCAGGGAGCTTTGAGATTTGGGCTGAAGATTAATACAGAGAAACAGGAAAGCTTTTACCTTTTATTTACTTTTATTTTTGAGGGGGAATAATGAAAGAAAATAAAGAGGGAAACCAATGTAGAAAAGATGAGAACTAACACTTGCTGAGAATTCCGGCTCATCAGCCCTTTTTCTCTCTCTTTCTTTTTTAAAGATTTTATTTTATTTGTCAGAGAGAGAGAGAGAGAGTGAGCAGAAGCAGGGGTAGCGGCAGGCAGGAGGAAAAGCAGGTTTCCCCCACTGAGCAAGGAGCCTGATGTGGGACTCGATCCCTGGGATCATAATCTGAGTCCAAGGCAGACACTTAACTGACTGAGCCACCCAGGTGCCTCCCCATTAGTCCTTTCTTTAAAACAACTTACGCTATAATTCACTTTATACAATTCATTCACTTAAGGTGTATAATTCAATTGCCAGTGTATTCAGAGTTGTGGAATCATTACCATAATCTGTTCTAGAACATTTTCATCATCCCAGAAAGAAACCTTATACCCTTTAGCAGTCACTCCCCATTTCTCCTCTACACCACAAGTCCCTGGCAAACACTAATCTGTTTTCTGTCACAATGGACTTTCCTATTCTGGATGTTTCATGTAAATGGCATTATATAATATGTGACTGGCTGCTATCACTTAGCATAATGTTTCCAGAGCTCATCTATGTTGTACATTAATCATTACTTCACTTCTGTTGCCAAATAAATTCTATCGTACAGATATACCACACTTCATCTATCCATCAGTTGATGGACACATGGGTCACTTCTACTTTTTAGCTATTACGAGGAATGCTACGATGAACACTCATATACAAGTTTTGTATGGACATGTGTTTTCATTTCTCTTGGGTACACAAGTAGTCCCTTCCCTCATCTGTGGTTTTGCTTTCTGTGATTTCAGTTAACTATAGTTAGCCATGGTCCAAAAAGTGGATGATCCTCCTCCTGGTGTACCGTTGGAAGGTCAACAGCAATCCAACACTACATCACAGGAACTATGTCATTCATCTCCCTTCATCTCCTCATGTAGGCATTTATCATTACATCATCACAGGAAGAAAGGTGAGTAAGATTTTTGGAGAGAGAGACCACATTCACGTAACTTTTATTACAGTATATTGTTATAACTGTCCTATTTATTATTAGTTTTTGTTGTTACTGTGCCTAATTTATAAAATTTAAAAAACCAGTGTACACAAGGTTTGGTACACTCCACGGTTTCAGGCATCCACTGGGGGTCCTGGAATATCCCCCGTGGATAAGGGGGCACAGCTGTACCTAGGAGTGCAACTGCTGGGTCTTACAGTTAAATTCTGCTTTTTCTTTAAAGGAACAGCCCAAACTGTTAGAGGCAATACAGTCAGCTTCAAATAGTCAAATGACAGTAACTAATTACCTAACATCTTTGGGCATCTGAAGTTACTATCAATGCTCAGACTTTCACGTTGTTTATATGATTTTTAAGTTTGTATAAAAACTATAGAAACATTAAACTACCTCCAAAACTAATAATACACTACATATTAATTAATTGACTTTAAATTTTAAAAAAAGGGTCTGTAGGAAAATGTAAGCATGCAGAAAATAGAAGATCATAGGCCAGTAAAACAGAATGCTCTTTGAAAAAACCAAAGAGCTTCATGGGACAAAGTGGATACAAAAGCCAACATTACAGACACTTAGAAGAGAAACAAGAGAAAGGTACTTAGTACCAACTGAGTGCACCCATGTGTTGAGGATGAGTGTGTATGAATGGGAAAGCTGTACAAGCAAGTGAAATGTTTTGCCAACTCTTCTATCCTCTCAGAGTAACTCTGGAAAAGATTCTCTTCTGCATTTTACGACCCCTCTCATCGTCAAAGTCAAAGAAACAGTGGAAATTTCTTTTATACTGATTAATTAATTTCATCAATTTATTTTTCCCTTTGTAGTGTAGCTATTAGAAAATTTTAAAGTACATACATCTGTGAATATACTAAAAACAATGGATTGTATGCTTTAAATGAGCAAACTGCATGGTATATGGATCAGACCTCAGCAAAACTGTTTTCTTTTAAAGTACATGTGTGCGACTCTTAACTATAGGAAACAAACAGCATTGCGGGAGGAGAGGTGAGTGGGGAGATGGGGTAACTGGGTGATGGGCATTAAGAAGGGCACAAGATACAATGAGCACTAGATGTTATATGTAACCAATTAAAATAAATAAATAAATACATGCGTGGCTGGCGCTGTATTTCTATTTGACAGGGTCAGTTTCTGAAGTTACCATGAGTCAGTTACAGTAATAATGAGAAAGGAAGAAAAAAGAGAAAATCACATTTATATCTGGTTTAGATAATAGCCTTTGTGATGGACCTATTTTAAAAACAAGATAAAATCATAAAGCTATTTGAAAAGAGAACCATCTACTGAAGAAATTAACTTCAATAATTATAATGGATAGTTATCAGAGTATCAGAAAATATCCTATGTGAGGATGGAAAAGGAAAATGGAATAAAAACCAAAAAAATACAATGTGAAGGCCAAGACTACCTTCAGGAAGACCAAGAAAGTTCCACAACAACTAACACTAGTAAATGTTCAACTGATGTTAGACGGAAGGACAGAAAAGAATAGATGGGTGAACAAATAAGCAAATTTTGAACAGAAAGATAAAAGGAAGGATAATAAGAAAGAAAAAAGATATTTAATAACTTTTTAAAAGCCTCAACTACACAATTATAGAAACTATTGATACTCAGTTCAACTTACATGCCAGCAGGTCACCTGTCTGAGGAAGTTTACAACCCATGAACCAGAAACATCAGAGACAAAGAGAGGGACACAGAATCAACCAAAAAAGAGAAGGATCACAGAGAGTATGCACCGGATTTTGAGTATTTTGTGGAGTATGCTAAGAAGTAAAGACATGCCATGAAAATCAGGAGGCATTTGGTAAGAGCTCTGGTAGCTTATCAAAGGATCATAAAGCAATAAGCCATGCAGTAAGTGCTTTTTGATTATTTCAAGACCATGAATCATCAATGAGACCAGGGCAGGAAAAGGCTACTCCCTCTATCTCCATGCTGTTAGAGAAATCAATTATACTCTCATAAATGTGTCTGAGCACAGGCAGAAAAACCAGTTCAGTTTAAAGTGTATGGCAACCAAGACAAACTTAATTTAATGTTATATGTATCCTCCTGAGAGGGAAAAATAAATGTTGGCTGACTAAGTAAGGAATTCTCTGGAGTCATAAATGATCAAAGCACTTGTGCCATTTATATAGTAAGAACTTCACAAATGCTGCACCAGTAACTGCAATTTCGTAAACAGAGTATTACTGCTGGCTAACAACCTCCTTTATCACTTATTAATGGCAAGTGGTAGGCTCTGACAGGAGCAGTTCTGACTTAACACCAGGAACTGCCTTTGGAGAAAGCTAGAGGTAAGGAGAGAGAACCAAAGGTTCAACTCAACTTGAAGAAAAGAGGTAAGGGGGAAAAAAGTAACTTTCAACAGAGTATGAAGAACTCTGAAGAACAACTGGTTGTTAAGACAACACCGGTGAGGGGCGCCTGGGTGGCTCCGTGGGTTGAAGCCTCTGCTTTCGGCTCAGTCATGATCCCAGGGTCCTGAGATGGAGCCCCACATCCGGTTCTCCGCTCAGCGGGAAGCCTGCTTCCTCCTATCTCTCTCTCTGCCTGCCTCTCTGCCTACTTGCGATCTCTGTCGAATAAATAAATAAAAAGAAAAAAAGACAACACCGGTGAATGTGGGAAAGGTAAAGGTTGAGAAGGGGCTGGAATAAGCACAGCCGAAGGACTAAAGCCAAGTGAGGACAACAAGGGTTTACTCTAGAGTGTGAAGAACTGCCTTCTTCCTGCCGTATGTGTGATTGTTGTCATGCTACTGTATTATATGCTACTGTGCTAGAAACAATGGACATACTTACTGAAAGATGTGCAAGAATATACACGGCCATCCCAAAGAGGCTTTCCTAGATACATATATACACCCCTACAGTCCTCATCACCTTTCACTGCCTCCTGGGCTAAACTGAGCTTCATGAGGTCAAGATACAGGCTTGTATCCCCTGAATCTAGCATGAAGCTTGGTATCTCACGTGAAACATAATGTTATTTATTCTAGTAAAAGAAATGACAATTGTTATAGACTGAGTTGTGTATCCCCCTCCCCAAATTCATATGTTGAAGTCCTAACTCCAAAGTGACTATCTTTGGAGACAGGGCCTTTAGGGAGATAAAGTTAAATGAAGTCATAAAAACGGGACCCTAATCCAATAGGATTGGTGTCCTTACAAGAGACACTAAAGATCAGTATCTCTCTTTCTGAGTGTGCACAGAAGAAAGGCCACGTTGAGGACACAGTGAGAAGGTGGCTCTCTAGGGGCGCCTGGGTGGCTCAGTGGGTTAAGCCTCTCCCTTCAGCTCAGGTCATGATCTCAGGGTCCTGGGATCAAGCCCCATGTCAGGCTCTCTGCTCAGTGGGGGGCCTGCTTCTCCTCCCCCCGGCCCCCGCCTCCGCCTGCCTATCTGCCTACTTGTGATCATTCTCTCTGTCCAAAAATAAAAAAAATCATTTTCTTTTAAAGAAAAAAAAAAGTGGCTCTCTGCAAGTCAGGAAGAAAGGTCTTACCAGAAACCAGCCTTGACAGCACCTTGACCTTAGATTTCCAGTCTCCAGAACTATGAGAAAATAATGTCTGTTGTTTTATTATGGCAGCCCAGGCTGACTAATACAACACTCAAACCAGAATATGGGTGTTCTCCTGGTCTCACTGACAGCTGTCAAGATGTACAGAGGCAGCTCCTTAGGAGGAGACTGTGAGATGGTGTCATATATAGGACATTAAGGCAAGGTCAATACCTGTCCTTCAAAGACAGAATTAGATTCCTTGTAAGTGGGTAGGCTAGGCTAGGTCCCACAATATAGAGAGCAAGCTAGTTACCCAGATGCAAGAGCTATACACCATGAGGCAGACTGATGTACTTCTGACATTTTCTGTACTGATTTCCCTATTGCTCTTGGTACTAAAACATTTCCTGGAGCTCTCTAGCCAACCTCAGTTATGCCAAATCAGAACCAAGAGAAGATGTTTTCCTTTTTGCTTATTAAAGAGAAAAATAAGGATGTCTGTGGCTCATTCGGTTGAGCATCTGCCTTCGGCTCAGGTCATGATCCCAGGGTCTTGGGATCAAGTCCCACATAGGGCTCCTTGCTTGGCAGGAAGCCTGCTTCTCCCTCTGCCTGCAGCTCCCCCTGCTTGTGCTTGCTCGCTCACTCGCTCTCTCTGTGATGAATGAATAAATAAAATCTTAAAAAAAATAATAAAGGGGAAAACAGTATCCTTGGGGTCAGGGTGGTACGGTGGTAATAGTCATGTAAGTAAGAATATTCCAAGTTGAAGGTGAAACGCAGTGTCCCAGCCACTTCATTCTTTCAACAAGTATCTACCAAGCACTTACTATACAACTGACCCATGTCTAACCACTAGGGATGCAACAGCAAAACTCCTTGCCCTCACGGAAGAGCTTCCATTCTAGCTGGGAGAGGGAAGGAGACAGTAAACGATAAGCATATATGTTAGCATAATATATATAATATATAAGGAAATGATTAGTGTGTTAGAAGTTGACAAGTGCTGGGGCACCTGGGTGGCTCAGTTGGTCAAGCATCTGCCTTTGGCTCAGGTCATGATCCCAGGGTCCTGAGATGGAGCCAGGCACCGGGCTGCCTGCTCAGTGGGGAGCTGCTTCTCCCTTTCCCTCTGCTCCTACCCTGTGCTCACTCTCTCTCTTGCTCTCCCTCAAATAAGTAAACAAATAAAATCTTAAAAGAAAAAGTTGACAAGTGCTATGGACAACAAGAGGCAAGAATGATATGGGGGGAAGGGGCTCAGGACCGATGTCACTGGGAAAGTGACCCTTAGGCAAACACTTGGAGGAACAGCAAGAATGAATTGTGCCTCTACCAGTAGAGGCAGGACGAAGAAGCAGGTCATGTCTGACACTTTCCAGGAAAGGCAAGACTTCCATATGACAGAATGCAGTGACCTAGAAGGAAACAGTAGGTGGTCAAATTAATAAGAGGGACGGGCGCCTGGGTGGCTCAGTGGGTTAAGCCTCTGCCTTTGGCACAGGTCATGATCTTGGGGTCCTGGAATCGAGGCCCGCATCGGGTTCTCTGCTCAGCGAGGAGCCCGCTTCCCCGTCTCTCTCTCTCTCTCTCTCTCTCTCTCTCTGCCTGCCTCTGCCTACTTGTGATCTCTCTCTGTCAAATAAATAAATAAATAAAATCTTAAAAAAAATTAATAAGAGCAGCAGGGAGTCCTACCACATAGGCTCTTGTATACCACTTAGAAAGACTCTTGAGTTCTACTTTGAATTAAGAGAGAAAAGGTACTTCAACATCTTCCCATCAGTAAATTGTGGGAGGTAAGACTGCGGAATCTTTATGC
This sequence comes from Taxidea taxus jeffersonii, assembly GCA_003697995.1. Lineage (NCBI taxonomy): Eukaryota > Metazoa > Chordata > Mammalia > Carnivora > Mustelidae > Taxidea > Taxidea taxus. Next base: position 27,330 of record RCUC01167369.1, on the reverse strand, counting down.
ATTTTGTTTTATACTGCAAATTTCAGCCCCTGACAAGATACTCAGATGAAGCCTCAAGGCAATGGCTAGAACACTATATATAACCTAGAAATGTAGTTTGGTAGAATAAACACAAACACTTATTTAAATAAAAAGACTGCAAACTCACTACATTCTTGGGAAATGCAGAGAGAACAACAGTTTTGTACATGGCAAAACTGATACACAAAGAAAAGGCTTACCATGTTTTTAAAGGCAGCCTGAAAATGAAAGAGAAGGAAAACCAGAAGAACTCCACATGACTGCAGCCCCAAGAAAATACTGCCTTTCTACAGCACTCAGGCAAAACTACCCAGAACATGGACCTCATTTTTAGTATATGTGCTGCCGAAGCGAGCACAGAACATGGACCTCAGAACAAGAGGAAAAAAGGGGCATGCTCTCAGAAACACACATATGAGACACCCTCACCTAGACTACTCCTTTCCACCATGCCTGTTCTTGTTCCATTTTAAATAAAAAGGCTTTTGTCTAAATGTAAGCTTACAACCCGTATCAGGTTCTTACCAAGGATGCTTACAGGCACACTTCCTGCTGGAAGAATACTACAGCAGTTTATGATGGGATAAAATGAAACATCTGTCCATAATTCCATAATGCCCATCACACTTCCCAGTGCTGAAATTCAATATGAACTCCTTCTTCTGAATATCGCATTATTTGTGATCCATACAATGGCTATATAGCTGGACAGGGCACAGAGTTTGGGGCAGGCAGAGAAACATGGAAAATTTATTTATTTTAAAATCGTTATTGAAAATATGAGGTAACAACAGTATTAAAGAAAACTCTGGAGAGAAGAAGACACTCCAAAATCCACTATCTTAAAACAATGATTTCATGTCTGCACTATCTTGCAGTCTTTGTCTATGTTCACATGTATTTTAGAGAAGCAGTATCCACCGCATCAATGAAGCAATTTTCCAAACTTGGCTGGGGAAAAACTATAACACATTTACATAACAGGATTGTTGCTATCTACAGTTAATCATTTTATTCCCCTAAGAAGCTCCAAATGTGTCTAATGCAGAAGCAAAGCAAAAAGACTAAGACAATAATGATCTGTCCAATGATTATTTACTGAGGGCCTACTAAGTATCCAGCTTTAATCCAGGCCCTGGGAATAGAGTAGTGAACAACAGATACAGTATCTCTAACTTTATAGAGTTTAAATTCTAGTTGGGGGAAGAAAAGTAATAAATAATTTAACAATCAAACACAAGAAGAAATTCTTAGAGAAACTTACTTTCTCAAACTATAGCGTGAATGATACAGACAGAGCAAAACAAATTCCAAAGCTTCTGATTCACAATGGCTGTTCCTAATCAATACACTGAACACAGTTTTCTGACAGTACTAAACCCAGAAACCAGATTCTTCTAGATCAGGGCTAAGCAAACATTTCCTATAAAAGCCAGACAGTAAATATTTTTGGGTTTTGCAGGCCATAGGGTCTCTGTGGCAACTACCCAACTGTGTCATTACAGGGTGAAAGCAGCCACAGACAATGTGAAAATGAATGGATGTAGCTGTTCACCAATAGAACTTTACTTACAAACACCAGCTGAGAGTAAGACTTGGCCTGCAAGTTCTATATGGCTCAAGAGCACTCAAACACTGTTAGTAAGAAATAGAGGGAGGATGCACATGCAATCCTCAGGTGGAAAATTCCATCGAGTTTTCTTTTGCAATGACTCATTTTGTCATTTCCTTTCCGCTTCCACTGCGACATCCCCAAATCAGATTTTTGTTACCTTTCACTTACGCACACTCCCCTGCTTTTGCATATGCTGTCTCTTTAATCTGCATTCCCTTCCTCCCATTCACCACCTATTAAAAATCTTCTCTGTAAAGTCCAGCTCAGTCAACTGCAAGTTAGATAACATTAAGGACTTACTGTTAGTTATTTTAGGAAGGGTAACAGCATTTAGGTTGTGTATTTTTTATAAGTGTCCCTATCTTTTAGACAGACATATTGAAATTGTTGTGAATTGTTATTGCTGTGATGTCTGGGATTTGCTTCAAAATAATCTGGGGGTGAAAGTGGGGGAAGGGGAGATACAGCTGAAACAACCCGGAGCTGATAATGAAGCTGAATGATGAGTTCACAGAGATTCACTATACATTTTCTCTGTTTTTGTATATTTTTGAAATTTTCCAGACAAAAAGTTGAAAGAATTCCAGTTCAAATGCCTGATTCTACAGAGGAATTAATGTCTTTTTCTCCTGTACTATGTCAGCATGTACCTCTATTTATTACTTATTTCAATCTGCTTTGTACTGGTATTAGCTGTTTACACCAAGACAGTGAGCTCTTTGACAGCCTCATACCATATTCCTCTCTGTAGTTCTCCCAGCATGCTTTCCATATAATTGACATCTGATATTGTCTGCTGAAGTTATCTGAAAAAAGACCAAAAACGAAGACACTAGAAAGAAAAACAGTAACAGGAGCACCTTTCTTTTTTTTTTAATTTTTAAATCTTTTATTTTTTAAAGATTTTATTTATTTGTTTGACAGGTAGAGATCACAAGTAGGCAGAGAGGCAGGCAGAGCGAGAGGAGGGGAAGCAGGCTCCCCGCTGAGCGGAGAGCCCGATGCGGGGCTCGATCCCAGGACCCTGGGATCATGACCTGAGCCAAAGGCAGAGGCTTTATCCCACTGAGCCACCCAAGTGCCCCCAGGAGCACCTTTCATTCCTGATCAAAATTAAATCTGAAAGACTTTTATCATATCAACTGCACCATTTACATACAGCTCTTGGGCTATCTCTAGCTTTGAACTTCAGTAATCCAAACTAAAAAGAGAAAATAGCAACCGTTCCCTTCAACATTCTGGGAGCCAGTGGAGGGGATGGGGAAGACAAGATGTTTGTTCCCAAAAAGGAGGTGGCATTATTATTCTCCACTACTGACTTCAAGGCCACCAGTATTTTCAATCATCATCATCATCATCATCATCATCATGGTGGCCCACAGGGGAATCACAGTGGTTACCAGCTCAGTGGTTTCAGTAGGATCATGCTTCTGTCCTATTCATTATGTATCTATTACTTAGCTATGCTACAAATCCTCTTTCTAACATAAAAGAGAAAACAATCTTCCTTCAGCCATTCAATGATACTAATTATCACATATAACCTAGGTTGATTTGATTTGAAAGAGATTAAGGAAGTTCCAACCAAGTAGCTCTGGCTTACATTTTAAAGGTCTAAAGTGCCTCCAAAAGACGAGCAAAGTCACACTCTATAAAAGGTTCTCTCAACCCATGTTATATAAAATGAAAATAAAAACTCTGCTTCTGAAAAATGGCCAGTTTAAAAAAAAAAAAGCAAAACCCCAAAACTTAATGCATCAAGTGAGAATACCCAAGGGATCCTGGCCTGGAATGAAGTAGCATTTTCTGGGTATACTACACACAGCAAACACTGAGCAAGACCCAGCACTCTCAAGACCATCTACCTCAGAGCTTTGCCTTTCAGTTCCAACCCTATCCGTGGACTCACACACTTGCCTGTCTCTAAGTGTCAAAAATCTCCTGTTAGGCAATTTTACTGAATGCAAAAATACTCATTTCCCTGAAAAAAGCCACCAGTGCACCTCCTCATTGCCATTTTTCCAACTTCCTTATCTCCTCTGATGGCACATCTAAGGCTCTAGGAATATGAATACTACACTCTGTTCCTCATTCCTGACCACTTTTTTAAAAGATTTTATTTATTTATTTGAGAGAGAAAGAGAGAACATGAGCGGGGTGGGAGGGAGGAAGAGGGAAAAATAGACTCCCCACTGAGCAGGGAGCAGGACCGGATCCCAGGACCCTGGGATCACAGCTCAAGCCAAAGGCATACACTTAACTGACTGAGCCACCCAGGTGCCCCTCTTTTTTTTTTTTTTTTTTTTTTGAGAGAGTGCACCCATGAGGGTGGAGAAGGGAAGAGGAAGAAAGAGAATCTATTTATTTATTTATTATTCTTCCTACATTATTTTCTTTTATTTTCCAAGTTTTCTTATTGTGATCAGTTAGCCAACATATAGTAGTACATCCTTAGTTTTTGATGTAGTGTTCAACGATTCATTAGCTGTGGATAACACACAGTGCTCATCACAACATGTGCCCTCCTTAATATCCATTATGCAGTTACCCCATCCCCCCACCCCCCTTCTGTAACCCTCAGTTTGTCTCCTGGAGAGAGAATCTTAGGCAGGCTCCACACCCAGCACAGAGCCCAAGGCAGGGCTTAATCTCACAATCATGAGATCATAACCCAGGCCGAAATCAAGAGTCAGACATTCAAGTAACTGAGCCACTCAGGTGCCCCAGGGACAACTTTTCCTTTAAACCCTGTCCCTCTCTATTCCTATTCCCTGAGTCTAATCTTCTATCCCTGTCAAAATTAAACAACCAGATCAGAAAATAGAGTATGTGCAGCCATTAAAAAGGACAAAGTAGAACAAAACCTCCTGACTTATAGAAACTTACACAAGGTGCTCAGTAAGAAAAGCAAGATGCAAAAAATCAATTTTAATATGATTCTATTTTTAAAACAATATCCCCAATCCATGGTATGTATGCCTATATACATTTCTATATTATACAAGAATTAAAAAAAAAGAGAAGGATAAAGATATGTTACATGGTAGGGAATGATTCAAAATGAGAAAATAAAGAGAAGAGGGAAATGAGGCAAGCAAAAGAGAAAACAACAGATTTCGGTAAATGATACATATATATGATATGATCCCTTTTATGTACCTATGCAAAAGTATACATAAATACATTTTTTTTAAGTTTTAAACAAAATGGGGGTACCTGGGTGGCTCCGTCAGTTAAGCATCTGCCTTTGGTTCAGGTCATGATCCAGAGGTCTTGGGACTGAGCCCTGAGTCAGGTTCCCCATTCAGTGGGAAGCACGCTTCTCCCTCCTTCCACCCCCCCACCCTCTGTTCCTGCTCTCTTGTGCTCGCTCGCTCTCTCTATTAAATAAATAAATAAAACATTTTTTTACTTTTTAAAGGTTTTATTTTATTTATTTATTTGACAGTCAGAGATCACAAGTAGGCAGAGAGGCAGGCAGAGAGAGGGGGGGAAGCAGGCTCCCCGCTGAGCAGAGAGCCCCATGCAGGGCTCGATCCCAGGGCCCTGGGATCATGACCTGAGCTGAAGGCAGCGGCTTAACCCACTGAGCTACCCAGGCGTCCCCCAAATAAAATCTTTAAAAAAAAAAAAAAGTTTTAGGGGCGCTTGGGTGGCTCAGTGGGTTAAGCCTCTGCCTTTGGCTCAGGTTTCGATTTCAGGGTCCTGGGATCGAGCCCTGCATCAGGCTCTCTGCCTGCCTCTCTGCCTATTTGTGATCTCACTGTCAAATAAGTAAATAAAATCTTAAAAAAAAAGGTTTAAACAAAATGAATGAAAAGTACTAAACAAATTCAACTGTACACATGAAAGTACTTTCTATTCATTCAGAAAAATATTTTTTTTTTTTTTAAGATTTTATTTATTTATTAGTTAGAGAGAGAGAGAGAGAGAGCACAGGCAGACCGAGAGGCAGGCAGAGGCAGAGGGAGCAGGCTCCCTGCCGAGCAAGGAGCCCGATGTGGGACTCGATCCCAGGACGCTGGGATCATGACCTGAGCCAAAGGCAGCCGCTTAACCAACTGAGCCACCCAGGCGTCCCCAGAAAAATATTTTTAAATACCATGTTGGTTTTAAAACATGTCTATAGGGCACCTGGCTGGCTGGCTTGGTCAGCGGAGTATGCAAGTCTTGATCTTGGGGTTGTGAGTTCAGGCCCTATGTTGAGTGTAAAGATTACTTAAAAATGAAAAAAAAATTTTTTTTAAATGTCTACAAATTCTTTGACAGTCCTTTCATGAAAAGATAGAAATTATTCCGCTCCCCTTAAATATGGGCTCGGCTTAGGGACTCACTTCTAATGAAGAGAATGCAATGGAAATGATACCATGTGACTTCACAGGCTAAGTAAGAAAAGACAACGTGTATTCCACCCGGCTTTCTCTCTTGTGATGCTTCCCCTTGGACCCCGGCCACTATGATGTGAAGAAGACAAGAGTCACATGACAGGCCGCCTATAAGTGTTCTAGCCACAGCCCTGGCTGAGGTCCCAGCCAAAAAGCTAGCATCAGTCACCAGACATGGCAGTGAAAGGGCCTACATATGATTCCAGCCACTCCCATTTCAAGCCATTCCGCTCCTTGAGTGGAGCAGAGAATTCTTCCCAAGCTCTGTCTAAATTGCAGATCTGTGTGCTAAATAATATTGTTCATATTTAAAGTGACTAAGTTTTGGAGTGGCTTTTTTACACAACAGTAGATAACTGGAACAAATACTATTTAAGATTTTACAGAGTAAATTGGGCCACTTCTCACTTTCCACTTCTTTGTCTTAGGAGTCATGTTAATTAAGCTTACCACTTGTCTACCTGCCTTCCTGCTTCTACCTGCTAGGGCTCAAGGACACAAGATGCTCAAGTGGGGTGCAAACATAGCAAACGGAGAAGGCTGGGCAGTTGGGAGGTCAGTTACAATGAGCAAATAACTTAATTAAAGAAATAACTAAATATTCCAAGAATAATGAAAGCAAGCTTTCTCATTCTTAAAAAAGATACTTACAAACATAAAAAGGGATAAGGCTGGAGAGAAACCCGAGGTATTATATTGGAATAAAAGATAATAGTTTGAACTCATGGTTTTTAAAGATATACACAGGAATAGATATAGAAAGAAATGAGAGAGAGAAAAAGAGTGCTGTATAAGCATACTTATATTTCCTGGCTCTTTCCGCAAAGAGCATCTAGAAGCAATGATATCCTAAAGCAGTGAGCATAACAAATTCCCAAATCTTGGTTTCTAAATACCATCCTCCATGAAAAGAACCAGGACTCTTTAGAGAAATGGCTGATTCCAGGGCTAGGACAGGGAAAATGCAAGATGACCTTGGAACTAGAAAATTAGGAACTGTGTGGGTGGCTCAGCCAGTTAAGTGGCTGCCTTCCGCTCAGGTCATGAACCCAGGGTCCTGTGATCGAGCCCCATGTTGGGCTTCCTGCTCAGCGGAGAGCCTGCTTTTCCCTCTCCCTCTGCCTGCCACTCTCCCTGCTTGTTCTCTCTCTCCCTCTCTAATCAATCAATCAATAAATCTTTTAAAAAATTAAGACGTGTTCAAAAAATGGTAAGGACATATAAAAGGGAAATAGCTTGAAAGGGCTACCACTGACCATAACTGGAGTAATCTGAGCATCAAAAAAAATACTACTACTAACAAATTACAACCCAATGAGTAAACCACAAATATAGGAGTCCATACTGAAAGAAAGGGAGGGAGGGAGGGAGATGAGAAAGCTCATCCTTACAGTAGAAGGCCAATTTATAAATGCAGAAGGAATAATGGAAACAAACAAAAATCATCATTTGGCAAACATAGTATGGTTACTGATTTAGGCAGGACACTGATGCTGGTTGCTTCAAGAGTCTGATGAGGAATAAGATATTGGCATAACCTCACATTGTCTCCACATAAAATACCTGTCAGTTACAAAAAGAAAAGCAACAAGTGTATAGTGAAGAAAAGTAGAGATACATGACACCACCTTCCATCAACAAGTTATTGCTACAGTGGCCATGCTAGGAAAACCCCAATGGGGCACATCCAGACTATTTTTAGGAGGCTTCATCTTTGTGACTATGCTTGTTGTCCCTGCAAACTCACACAAACTGACTTAAATGGCATTTCGTTAGTACTTTAAGACAATAAATTTCTAGGTTGTTTCATATTAATCAAGGTTAATATCACCAGTAACGGGATTGCTTAATATCATGTGTGCCTTGATGTGAAGTACTGAGAATATTACAGCATCATTTCTGTGATATTTTTGCCAAGAAATCACGACCTGAGTCCCGTCATGAGGAAATATTAATGGATTCAGTCTGCAGCTCATCCTCCTGAATATAGGGGTGTTGAGGACATGAATGACAATAAAAGACCAAGGGGTTACTACTGGAGGACATGGAAAGACATGACAGTCAAGCCCACTGCATGTTCCACACTGGGATGCTGGACCAAAATGGAAAAGGAAACATTGTTGGGGCAGCTGGCAAAATGTGACCAGGGCATATGGATTGGGGAGTAGGGTTTCATCAATGCTAATTATCTAACTTAGAAAGACATGTAGTAGTTACTTGGGAGTGCCCTTGGCTGGGGGAAATACACACAGAAATAGTATGGGGTCATAGGGCAACACATATGAAACTTGTTCTCAAATGACTCAGAAAAACTAGTTTAGAGAAAGATAATCTAATGGAGTAGATGTGGTAAAGTGCTAACAGTCTGGGAATCTGGCTGAGGTGAGAGGAATGTGGAAGCTTCTCCCAATCACAGACTAGAAGAAAATAGTACACTCATTTTACTGTGCTTCACAGATAAAACATTTTTTTACAAATACAAGACTTGCGGGGCACCTAGGTGGCTCAGTCATTAAGCACCTGCGTCCTGCTCAGGTCATGATCCCAGGGTCCTGGGATCAAGCCCCACATCAGGTTCCCTGCTCAGCGGGAAGCCTGCTTCTCCCTCTCCCACACCCCCTGCTTGTGTTCCCTCTCTTGCTGTCTCTCTCTGTCAAATAAATGAATAAAATCTTTAAAACAAAAACAAATATAAGTTTTGTGGCAACCCTGTATCAAACAAGTCTACTGGTGTCATTTTCCAAAAGCATTTGCTTACTCTGTGTCTCCATGTCACATTTTGGTAATTCTCTTAATATTTCAAACTCTTTCATCATTATTGTATTTGTTATGGTGATCTGCAATCAGTGATTATGATTTTTGTTAAAAGGCTCAGAAACAGAGAGCCTACTTCTCCCTCTTCCTCTGACTCTCTCCCATTACTCATGTTCTTACTTGCTCTGCTCTCTCTCTCTCTCTCTCCCTTAAGTAAATAAATAATCTTAAAAAAAAAAAAAAAAAAAAATACTATAGGGTTTAAAAAAAAAAAAAAAAAGAAACTGTCATTTTACCAAAAGTGGTTGTATTAGTTTACATTCCCACTTACTATGGCAGGCAGATTCTTTTTCTTTTTTCTTTTTTTAAGATTTTATTTATTCATTTAACAGACAGAGATCACAAGTAGGCAGAGAGGGAGGCAAAGAGAGAGGAAGAGAAGCAGGCTTCCCGCCGAGCAGAGAGCCCGATGCAGGGCTCGATCCCAGGACCCTGGGATCATGAACTGAGCCGAAGGCAGAGGCTTTAACCCACTGAGCCACCCATGTGCCCCTCTTTTTCTTTTTTTAAAAAAGATTTTATTTATTTATTTGACAGACATAGAACACAAGTAGGCAGAGAAGCAGGCGGGGGGGGGGGGCGGAGCACACTCCCCACTGAGCAGAGAGCCGGATGTGGGGCTCAATCCCAGGACCCTGGGATCATGACCTGAGCTCAAGGCAGAGGCTTTAAAGATTTTTTTTTTTTTTTTAAATTTCACAGTCAGAGATCACAAGTAGGCAGAGAGGCAGGCAGAGAGAGAGGAGGAAGCAGGCTGTCCACAGAGCAGAGAGCTCGATGCGGGGCTCGATCCCAGGACCCTGGGATCATGACCTGAGCTGAAGGCAGAGGCTTTAACCCACTGAGCCACCCAGGCGCCCCTACAGCAGACAGATTCTAAAGGTGGCCCCCATACTCCCATGGCTCCTGGTATCTATTCACACTGTAATTCCCTGCCCTTGAGTATGGGTGGGACTTGCTCCTTCCTAATAGACTGTGGCAACAGTGATAGGATATACATGATTATGTATGTGTATGTGATTATGTTACATCAGACTATAGTGTCCATCTTGTGAGGATACTCTCTCCTCACAAGTTGCAATGTTGTAAACTGCCTATGGAGAGGGCTATGTGGCAGGGAGCTGAGGGCAGCTTCAAGTTCACAGCCAACAAGAACCATTGTCCTCAGTCCTGTAGCCTGCGAAGAACTGAATGCTGCCAATAACCATGTGAGCTTGGAAACGCAAGCCTGTCGTGAGACCACAGCCCCAGCAGACACCTTGGTTGAAAAATCTTCTTAAGGACTCAGTTATGCAGCACCTAGGCTTCTAACTCACTGAAACTGTAAATTAATAAATATGTTGTTTTAAGCTGCTAAATTTGTGACACTACTGTGAACACAGCAGTAGATAACAAACACTAGCAACGTCCAAGAGTTCCCATTGCTCCACATCTCCACCAGCGTATAGTTGTTAGTTTTTAAAAAATTTTAGCCAGGTTTATGAGTGTGAAATTGTAACTCCCCCTGGTTTAATTTTGCATTTCTTTAATGACTAATGAGATTGACTATCTGATGACTGGCCATTTGGATATCTTCTTTTGTGAAGAATCTGTTTAAATCTTGCCTATTTTATAAATTGGTATGTATGTCTTTTAATTTATTTATAGCAGTTATTTATATATTACAGATCAGGTCCTCTCAGATACATATGTGTGTGTATATGTGACTTTGTGCATGTGCATGCATGTGTATCTCACATATATAGGCATATCTTAGAGATAATGCAGATTTAGTTCCAAACCACCCTTCTGAAACAAATATTGCAATAAATTGAGTCAAATGAATTTTTTGGTTTCCCAGTGCATAAAAGTTGTATTTATAGGCTACTAAGTGTGCAATAGCATTGTCTAAAAAAACAACATATGCACCTTAAAAATACTTCATTGCTAATAAAATGCTAATCATCTGAGCTTTTCTTTTTAAATTTTATTTATTTATTTTTGCGTGTGCAGGCCACGAGGGGGAGAGAGGGCAAGAGTGCGTGTGAGAGCTCAAGCGGGTGATCACAAGGGGGGAGTGGCAGAGGGAGAAGCACACTCCTCGCTGAGCAAGGAGCCCCACGTGGAACTGGATCCCAGGACCCTGGAATGGTGCTCCAAGCTGAAGGCAGACGCTTAACCTGTTGAGCCACACAGGCACCCCAAAATGGCAGTTTCTTATAAAGTTAAACATATAGCTACTCTAAGACCTACCATCCTACTTCTACATATTTACCTCCAAAGAAATGAAAACGTCGATATAAAACCTGTACAGGAAAGTTCCAAGCAGCTTTATTTATAAAGAACAAAACTGTAAACAACCTATATACCCATCAACAGGAGAACAAATTGTTGGTAAACTGATCAACAAAGTGTAGTTTCTTTTTCTTTTTTTACAAAAAAATTTTTTAAGTAGACTCCATGCTCAATGTGGGGCTGAAACTCACACCCCCCAAATCAAGAGTCACATGACCCACTGACTGAGCCAGCTAGGTGCCCCTTTGGTCTCTTTTCCAGTGACGTACTATTTAGCAACAAAAAAGAATGAACTCCTAACATACACAACCTGAGTGAATCTGACAAAAGAAGGCCAACGAAGAATACATACATACTATCGTAAATTATTCCATTTATTTGCAGTTCAAGAACAGACAAACTAATATTAGTGATATAAACCAGAACAGTTACTACCTATGAGAGGTGGGGACTGACTGGAAGTGATCAGTATATTCTGTATCTTAATTCAGGTGTTGGTTACATGAATGTATATACTTGTCAAAACTCACCAAACTATAAACCCAAGTTCTGTGCATTTCACCCTTAAATTTTACTTCAATAAAAGAAACATTTAAGGGGCGCCTGGGTGGCTCAGTGGGTTAAGGCCTCTGCTTTCGGCTCAGGTCATGATCCCAGGGTCCTGGGATCGAGCCCCGCATCGGGCTCTCTGCTCAGCGGGAAGTCTGCTTCCTCTCCTCTCTCTGCCTGCCTCTCTACCTACTTGTGGTCTCTGTCAAATAAATAAATAAAATCTTTTAAAAAAAAATAAAAAAAAAGAAACATTTAAGTACACATTAATAGAAAATGAAGTGAGTTTAGTATGGTAGCTTAGAGAATAGATTCTGCAGCCCCACTGCCAGGGTTTGGACTTTGGCTATGTTACTTTTTTGGGCAAGCTGCCTAACCTCTCTACCTATCTGGTAATTAAATGAGTTAACACATGGACAGCAATTAGAACAGCACCCAATATATATCAGGCACTTAATTAATGTTAGCTATTATTAAGCAAACCTAAAAAGATAATGGTTAATATGTCAGGAAAAATTAAAAGTTGGCCAGGAAAGGAAAATCACAGTTTACTACATGACTGAACAGTGACTTGTCTTTCTGTGGTCATAATAATAAAAACCAAAATTCAATTTTATTGGGAGTATGAGGTGATGGTAGCCAATCTTCCACATATGGAATTCACCAGATAACGTCCAAAGACTGTTTGAAGGAAACAAGGAAACCTTCCTTTCTTTTCTACAGGAAAAGACATTTCCTTTCCTTTCCTTTCTACAAGGAAACAAGCCTTGTATAACTTACTTGACTCTCCAAAATATATGTATAACATTGATTAAAAATAAATATAACAACTTGGGGCGCCTGGGTGGCTCAGTGGGTTAAGCCTCTGCCATCGGCTCAGGTCATGATCCCAGGGTCCTGGGATCGAGCCCCACATCGGGCTCCCTGCTCAGCAGGGAGCCTTCCTCTCCCTCTCTCTCTGCCTGCCTCTCTGCCTACTTCTGCCTACTTGTGATTTCTCTGTCAAATAAATAAATTTTAAAAAAATAAATAAATACAACAACAAGAAAAAAAAACTATTGGGGGAAGTGGACTATTAAAAAATAAAACCATGGGAAAGAAAATAATCATGAGCTAAAACTCAAGCAAAACCAAATTCAGCTAAAAGGAACACCGGCCAGTCTGGATAAGAAGCTGCAGTCTAGAGGGAACACTAACCAGAGGGGAATCACACTGAAATTCAGTAGAATTTGAGTATTAAGTATATTTCCTATCAAAATTGCAGAGATAGTATCCTTCCTCTCTCACAACTACATTCCAAGGTCTTGTCACTCTTTTAGGGTAACATTAGCCAGGCATTTCTGAATCCATTGGCTAGAAGGCCATATAGTGAATTAATGTGAACAACTGTTTAATTAAAATAATGTATCACTTATATTCACATGGATACTTTTACTGAGGAACTAAAACTTGCTTAGATTTTACCATAATCTTCAAAGTATTTCTAAGCAGTAAGATAATGAAGGAAATGGAAAGTGAGTGGTTTTTGCCTACTTTCACTTTGAAAACCAGAATTAAGATATGGAAATCCCAACAAGGTAGTGCTCTTATTACCTTCCTATAAACACACAAGCTTTTAGAAAATAGATACTACCTTCCATCAACAAGTTATTGCTAGAGTGGCCTGCTAGGAGAATCCCAATAGGGCACATCCAGACTATTTGGGAGGCTTCATCTTTGTGACTATGCTTGTTGTCCCTGCAAACTCACAAACTGTCTTAAATGGCATTTTGTTAGTAATTTAAGACAAAGAACCTATAAATTGTTTCATCTGTTCTTCCCCACAACCTTGAGGAGTCAGCTGCGTAGTTATTTTTATTTCTTTCCATTCTGATGCTTAAAAGGTAACTAACCCCAAATCACCGAGTTTTTATTAAAGGAAGATTTAATTCTTCTGGCTCCAAATACAGTGTTCAATCCACTCTCCACAACAGAAGTTTGTGACAATGAACCATTTGCTAATTTTTAAAGTCTAGATTACAAATGGCAACATCTGAAACTGTTGGCTTACCTTAGGTCTCTTCCTAAAGCAAACAAAAAGCAAACACTTGAGAACATTCAAGCACCCTTACATTTATGGACTATGATAACTGTAATAAAGGAAAAATGTCTCTAATAAGTGAATCTTAATATGGCAATGAGGGTACTAATGCCTCTAAAGTGTTTTCTGGATTGTCACAATGATTGGGGACTTTAGTGGCATTCAACGATGGATAAACCAGGAATGCAAGATATCCTACAACTCCCAATTCCTCTGAGTCCTGTACAATTAAGAAAGGACTAGCTTCCTACATGTTTCCAACATTCATGTAAGTGAAAACATTCCACCCAAGGGCAGAACCAGGTTTTGTAGGGCCTAAAGCTTATTCTAATTGGAGGGTCCTGTATAATAAAAATCATACAAATTCACAATTACAAAATTAGATCTAGAATCCTAAAATATCAAATATGTAGGAATACATCTAAGTAAAGATATATCATATTTCTATACTATTAAGTGCAAAATCAATTGAAGATGTAAGTAAATGGAGGGGCATACCACATTCATTAATTGAAAGATTCAATATTTTAAGGACTTCAATTCTCTCCAAAGTAACCTACAGATTCAATGTAATCCTAACACAATAAAGTAAACTGAAAAGCTGGTTCTAAAATTTCTAAGGAAATACAAAGAACAAAGGCTAGTCAAGGCAACCAAGAACACAGCTGGAAGACTTAATACCACCCGGTAATAGGCCTATTATAAAGATACAGTTACAGGGGCTCCTGGATGGCTCTGTCAGTTAAGTATCTGCCTTCAGCTCAGATCATGATCCAGGGGTCCTGGGACTGGGTTCCCTGCTCAGCAGGAAGTCTACTTTTGACCACCCCACCCCCAACTTGTGCTCTTGCTATTACGAACACACTCTAGTGAATAAATTTAAAAATTAAAAAAAAAATAAAGATATAGTAATAGAGACAGGGAACATTAGTGCAAGCGTGGACAAACTCACTGATGCACAAAACAGAAAGTCTAAAATAGATGCACATGTAAAATGTCATGTGATTTACAATCAAGGTGACAATGCAAAGTAGCAGAAAAAAAGATGATATTTTCAAATAAATGGTGTACGGTTAATTGAATATCCATATGGAGGGAAATGTATCTTAACCCCTCACACCACACACAAATAGCAATTCCAGATGGACTGTAGATCTAAATGTGAAAAGTAAAACAACACATTTTAAAAGAAAATATTAGTGAACACCTTCATGATATTCATGATATTGAAGTAGGCTAAGATTTCTTGAAGAGGACATAAAAAGCACTGAACATAAAGGAGGAAACTGAGAAATTGGACTAACTTAAGATTAAGAATGTCTGTTCATCAGGGACGCCTGAGTGGCTCAGTCGGTTAAGTGTCTGCCTTCAATTCAGGCCAGTATCCCAGGGTCCTGGGATCAAGCCCCGTATCAGGCTCCCTGCTAAGCTTCTCTCTCTCTGCCTGCTGCTCCCCGCTGTTTGTGCTCTCTTTCACTTTCTCTGACAAATAAATGGAATCTTAAAAAAAAAAAAAAATTCTGTTCATCAAAAGACACCATTAAAAGAGTAAAAAGGTAAAATAAATAAGTAAGTAAAAAGGCAATCCATGGGGTATAAGAAGAGTATGTTTGTAAGAAAAAGAACTCCTGGGCGCCTGGGTGGCTCAGTGGGTTAAAGCCTCTGCCTTCAGCTCAGGTCATGATCCCGGGGTCCTGGGATCGAGCCCCGCATCGGGCTCTCTGCGTGGCGGAGAGCCTGCATCCTCCTCTCTCTCTCTCTGCCTGCCTCTCTGCCTGGTTGTGATCTCTGCCTGTCAAATGAATAAATAAAATCTTTAAAAAGAAAAAAAAATAATAAAAAAATAAAAATAAATTAAAAAAGAAAAAGAAAAAGAACTCCTACAAATCAATAAGAAACAGAGAGACAACCCAGTAGAAAAATGGGCAAAGGACCTGAACAGACAATTCATAAAAGAGAATATGAAATATTAATAAGCTTATGAAAAGGTACTGCACATTATGAGGGAAATGCAAATTAAAACCACTGGAGAAACCATTTTAACTCCAACCAGAAGGACTAAAACAAAAAAGACAAAAGAATACCACCTGTTGGTGGAGATGTGGTACAGCTGGAACTCTGATATTGCTAAACTGAGAGTATACACACCCCAAGATCTGGCAGTTCCATTCCTGCTTATGCTCGAAGGAGAGGAAATGAAGTACACCAGAGTGCTTATATCCGCCGACCACGCACAAGCATGTTCGTAGCAGCACTATCCATAAGCACCCCCAACTGGAAATCTCCCATGAGCATCACCACAGAAGAGTTAAACTGTGCTGAACTTGCACAGGGAACACGGCATGGTAAGAACATATGAACTGCAACTGCCTGTAACAATGTGGATGAATCACTCAACATCCCGCTGAGCAAAGTCAGATACAAGAGTGTGCACGCATGAAGTACAAAGGCAGGCAAAACTCGACTAACACTGCTATTAGATTAGGATACTTTCATTTTTGGTGGTGGGGGGGGTAGTGATTAGAAGGGGCAAGGCAATGTTCTGGGTTGTTGACAATGTTCTGTTTCCTGCTGTGTGTGCTACTTATGGGGGGTAAAATTCATCAACCGCACTTTTATGTGTACTTTTCTAAGTATATATTATACTCCAACAAAAAGTCGCTTGTTGGGGCACCTGGGTGGCTCACTGAGTTAAAGCCTCTGCCTTTGGCTCAGGTCGTGGTCTCAGGATCCTGGGATGGAGCCCTGCATGGGCCCTCTGCTCAGCAGGGAGCCTGCTTCCCCTCTCTCTGCCTGCCTCTGGCTACTTGTAATCTCTATCAAATAAATAAATAAAATCTTAAAAAAAGGGGCACCTGGGTGGCTCAGTGGGTTAAAGCCTCTGCTTTCGGCTCGGGTCATGGTCCCAGGGTCCTGGGATCGAGCCCCGCATCGGGCTCTCTGCTCAGCGGCGAGCCTGCTTCTCCCCTCTCTCTCTGCCTACTTGTGATCTCTGTCTGTCAAATAAATAAATAAAATCTTTAAAAAAAAAAAATCTTAAAAAAAAAAGTCACTTACTGTTTTTCTTTTTAATTAGGTATAGGGCTATGAGGGAGCCTGAACACATGAAAGGCCTTAAGCTTCATTAGCTTCATAATTAACTTGCCTTTGGTCTCACCAGCCATATATGTAAGTAAATAAAAAGCAGTTTATAATTATCTAAGCCTACATCTAAATAGAGAGAAATTTAAGTAGTTTTCTCATCATATAATATATAGGGAATTTTCCAGGAATGTAACTGTTTTGTGCATAGCTTCATGAAGATTTATTCAGAATTCTAGAAAATCATATCACCAATGACACTGCCACATATCACCTGACTCACCCACACAGTACACCTGTATCAGTCTCTATTTATGTCATACTCACAGAGGGAAAACTTCTGAGTCTTCTTCTGAGAATTCACATATAGTAATACATATTGCATTACGAATAGCCTTCCTGCTGTTTTTCCTTCATACTGTAGTTAAGATATCGTAGACATGTTGGTAAAGTTTTATTATCTGGGAATTTCATCTCAGGATAGAAAAAGGGCCATAAATTTTAATTCCTGAATTCAATAACTGTTTTTTTATGCAACTCACCTTATCCAAATCACAAGTTAAGTAATATATTTACTTAAAATGTAAAAAGGTAATGAAAAAGAAAAACCCTGGTGCCATTTCAAGAGCAATTACCTAAATATATCATAAACTTGACCGAGACATGCTGAACAGAGCAAGAGGGAAAGAGGAGTCCAAACTACAAGATCTAACGAAGCACTTTTCCTTTTAAATCAGTAAGATCCAGTTTGGCATCCACAAGCGAAGGGCTCCATTATTTTCCTGCTCTTTCAAAAATAGCTCCACCTTCAAGATTATACAAATTAGATCATTCTGCAGCAGGATTCCTCCTTACAGAGCAGCTCCTAGGAAGCACAGGCAGGCTGTCTGCTGCAGCAAACTATTCATTTAAAAAACAAAACAAAACATGTTTTTGACTTTTCAGTTTTACTGGGTGACAGAAAACATGTGCTATAGGTATTAATGGCTTTTGCCACAGATCTCCCTTACTAAAACACATCAAATAGGGGCCCCTGGGTGGCTCAGTGGGTTAAAGCCTCTGCCTTCGGCTCGGGTCATGATCTCAGGGTCCTGGGATCGAGCCCCGCATCGGGCTCTCTGCTCGGCCGGGAGCCTGCTTCCTCCTCTCTCCCTGCCTGCCTCTCTGCCTACTTGTAATCTCTGTGAAATAAATAAATAAAATCTTTAAAAAAAAACACATCAAATAAATAAATAGGGTCACAGAGAATATACCAGACCAAGCAAATATGAGAGCAGAATAATCAGGGATGTTGAGATTCAGCTGCTCCCATAGCTTCCTCATGGCCTACAGCACAAAAAGAAATTAATCTAAATTAGTAACACAATCAGTTGCCAACCTGTAGATTACTCATTCCATCACCCAGTAAATTCCCAAGGAAACTTATTCCCAATTAATTACAAATGGCAAAAGTGGAAACAAACTCCCTTCAAGAACCTTGACAAGTTCTGTTATACAGATCTCATTCTTTTTTTTTTTTAAGATTTTATTTATTTATTTGACAGAGAAAGGAATGGTGAGAGAGGAACACAAGCAGGGGGAGTGGGAGAGGGAGAAACAGGCTTCCCGCTGAGCAGGGAGTCTGATGTGGGGCTTGATCCCAGAACCCTGAGATCATGACCTGAGCAGAGCAGAGGCTTAACCCACTGAGCCACCCACGCATCCCTACAGATCTCATTCTTATATAATGTCACTTAAGATAAAGTAATGACAACAATAATAAATTTCTTTATAAAAACCAGAAAACTGACACAACGAAGTTAAATGAAATTTTCAAGTCATCTTTGAACCCTCTGGCTCTGTCACACCCTAAATCCAACCAAGAAGCAAATCCTTTAGGCTTGAAAATAGACCTAGAATCTGAAGAATTCTCTTCTCTTCCTCCTCTACTACCCGGTTCTAAGCCAGTATTAGCTCCCACGACATTATCACAACACCTCTACCTGAACCCCTTGCTTCCAACCTACCCTTCTTTATAAGCTATTCTACACACAGTGGCCAGTGAGTATTTTAATATGAAAGTCATTATCATGACTCTTCTCTCGCTCAAAACCCCCAATTGCTTCCCATCTCACTCAATGTCAAAGCTAAGTCTTACAAACAGCCACGAGATCTGGGTCCCCTTTATTTCTATGACTTCACTCATTCCTCATTCATTGGCTCCAGACTACTGGCCTCCTGGATGTTCCTGGAACCTACCAGTACTTGCTGTTCCCTCTGCTGGCTTGGCTAAACGTGTGCTCCACAAGGACTGCTCTCCTTCTCTGAGGTCTTGTTCACCACCCTATTTAAAACTGTAACTCTCTCTGCTCCACTTATCCCCCCTTCCTACTTTCTTTTTCCCCATCTGACATACTTTATCATTGGCTCATTCATTTGCTTATGCTTTGCTGCCCACCTGCCCCTAGAAGGTAGCCTCCACAAGAGCTGGGATTTTGTCTCTGTTATTGACTGTTCTCTCCTGAGTGTCTAAAATGTGACCAGCTTGCGATGTATACTCAACAGCTACTTGCTGACTAAATGACTCCTAGGTAGAGAAGAGTTAAATGAGACTTATCCAAATCCACATGATGAAGTAAAGCCAGATAAGAAACCAAATTCTAAGGTCAAAACATTTTTGGCGTATGGTTTTAAAGAGATTATAGCCATTTGCTGACTTTTTCCCTGCAGATATATTATAAGAATAGGAGGAAATACCTGAACAAGCATTAAACAAAACAAAGCAAAACAAAACAGAACCTAAATAGAGCCATCATTCCAAACAGTCATTTTTCTAAAAAAATGTTCTCTTAAATGGACCCAAATAAGATGAAGCTTCACCAACTGAGACATGGCATTCATTCATCAGTAAGGCTGTCTGAGAACCAGGCCCTTCCCGAACATAAGTAAACTTACCACTTGCCCTAAGCCCAAAGCATGCCAAACTAATTTTATGCCAAATCTTAGTTTAAGAAACCATGTCCTATTTCTAGCCCAAATTCATTTCCCAATGAATAGATATTTTCCTTTTTCTCCATGGAGAGAAAAGCTGACTGGAAAGATTAAGGAGTAATATTTAATAATGTTATAGCTATCCTTTTTAATGTTTTTTTAAGGAAAGATAAAGGGGATTATCTACAAGTAATAAAAACAAAGTGATAATGACATTACATACAGTTAATGAACAATTCTCCCCATTAAAGGCAGGGGCATAAACAATTTATTGCACATTTTGGTGGCAGAGAGGAAATACAATTAAATCCATTAATAGCTACAAGAGTTTTTATGTTCCCAGAGGACCCTGGTTTCCAGAGCTGCTTATTCATTTTCATCCACAGCAAAAATGGTGCATGGCAGAGATGGCAAATGTTGTAGACTACTTTCCATGTATTTTAGTTTTGAGGAGATAGTTTTATTAAACAATAGACTTAAGATAGATTACACTGCCACATTCCATTGGATATGAGCCAGAAGTGCCAAACAAAAGACTACTTGTGAAGACAATGTAAATGATGACTAATGTAAATCAGGTCTATCATGGGTCAACAAATATTATACCATCAAATTCACAGCTTCACTGACATTACCCAGAGATGTTATGGTAATGATTTCTATGAATATAGATGCTCAAACATTTTACATTCTGTTTTTCTCCATAACAAATCAGCAAGGCAAAAAAAAAAAAAAAAAAAAATTTAAATTTTTAAAATTTTTTTAAATTTTAAAAAAAATTTTTAAAAGATATTTATTTATTTGACAGAGAAGAGAGATCACAAGCAGGCAGAGAGGCAGGCAGAGAGAGGGGGAAGCAGGCTCCCTGTTGAGCAGAGAGCCCAATGTAGGGCTCGATCCCAGGACCCTGAGATCATGACCTGAGCCAAAGGCAGAGGCTTAACCACTGAGTCACCCAGGTGCCCCTGTACTCACTTTTTAAAAACAGGGAAAATAGTGACTTGCCTAGCAGTAATCAAAATAAATCTAACCAAACAGTAAATATAGAGCTTTATTTACTAATCCACAATTCTCCAAACCAAATGCAAAATTTGACTTGTATCTCTAACTGCATCTTCAATAGGGTTTCTGACTCCCTTTTGACTTTGGAAGATTAAACCCCCACCCAAACTCACCAACAATCCCAAGCAAACCAAGAAACAAAAATGTTTCTTCCTTGTTCCAGAACACCACAGCTGTGAATTTTATGTATTCAGATGATACTATCCATTACTCTCAGCCTTCATTTCCAGAGTCCATTCATTCTTGTCATATTTGATTTACCTGGTGTTTTTTTTGCCCATGGTCTATTTAAAGCAATAAAGCAGAAAGAAGGCATATTGATAGCAATAGGGAGAAATAAAACAAAAAAAGCAAACACATGAATTTAAAGTATGTAACACATACCAGTCTACACTCTTCATTTTAAGCCCTGATGTTCACCATGAAGATACCATTCATCATGGTAATCCACACTTGAAAAGTTAAGCTGTGTTTTACATATTCTTAAAGAAGAACCAGAAACATGTAAACATATTTGTAGATTTCCAATTAAAATGAGGAAGGGGCGTCTGTGTGGCTCAGTCAGTTAAGCATCCAACTCTTGATTTCGGCTCAGGTCATGATCTCAGAGTTGTGAAATCGAGCACCACAGTGGGCTCTGTGCTCAGCTGAGAGTCTGCTTGGGATTCTCTCTCTCCCTCTCCCTCTGCCCCTATCCTCCCCCCCTTTCTCTCCCTCTCTAAAAATAATAATAATAAAATAAAATGGGGCAGTGAAGTCTTGGTGTTTATTAAACGAGAAAATTAACATATACACACACACACACACACACTCAAATGTTTCATGATAGGCCTTAAATGTATTATCAGGTTTCTCCTATAAAAATAAAATAGGATTTTTCCATGGTTCAGGACACAAAAAGGAAAGCTTAAAGAGATAAGAGAAAAATATCAATTCCATTTAAACCCTCATTTTCTTAGGAGTCACTTAGCTTTTATTAGTAATAAATGGCTAGCTGTAAACCAGTTTAGTTGCTCTTTTGGCTGCCAAACCAGAGCTAAAGAAGTCAGCAGGTAGAATAGGGAAGCTGTCAAGTCAAATTGGCTCAAAACAAAGTTGTGGTTTGCAGGCGGAGCCTGAACCATCTCTTCCGTTCATATAAGCTGGCAGGATGTAGAAACAGGATCCCGATCCAGCCACTGCTTCAGAAAACCAAAATACTTTATTCTGACTTTAAGCTTGGCGTTTGGCAGGATCTGTGTCTAAAGTGAACCCAATGGGACGCCTGAGTGGCTCAGTTGGTTAAGCAGCTGCCTTCGGCTCAGGTCATGATCCCAGCATCCTGGGATCGAGTCCCGCATCGGGCTCCTTGCTCAGCAGGGAGCCTGCTTCTCCCTCTGCCTCTGCCTGCCAATCTGTCTGCTTGTGCTCACTCTCTCTGACAAATAAATAAATAAAATCTTTTTTAAAAAAAATAAATAAATAAAGTGAACCCAAGACCTTATGAAGGTCCCACTGAGGAAATTATAATATCAACCAAGCTGCCCTGACTCCAGAAAGAAAGCAGTGTTTAGAGGGGTGTCAGGGAGAGAGAGAGAAGCTGGACTGGCAGTAAAGACAGTAATATAATAGTAGTAACAACTATTATTTTTAAGTGTTTTCTGTGTACCATGTAAGCATTTACTTGTATTAATCTCATTTAATCCCCATAATTAATGCAAGGTAGGGACAATTAGGCCCATTTTGCAGATGAGAAAATTAAAGCATTAGAGAGGTTAAATAATTTGCCCAAATCACTAAATGGTAAACGACAGAATCGGGATTCAAATCCTGGCTGATGGGCTCTAGAACCGGCACTTATAGCCATTCTGATGTTAAGTTCCTTGCTATCTATAATTTGGTAATAGAGCAGCATTCTATAATTCCAATGTGACAAAGCATAAACATTAAATATTATTTGTCAACTATGAGAACCAGCCAGGGCTTGAGGACCATCAAGTTTAAAGAGAGGAATCATTCTGATGTCAGATAATCATGAGTCAGGAGACAAATCCCAACTCTACCTACCTCTAAACACACAGGTTTTTTTTTTATTTTTTTTTAAGATTTTATTTATTTATTTGTTAGAGAGAGCGAGCGAGCAAGCACAGGCAGACAGAGAGGCAGGCAGAGACAGAGGGAGAAGCAGGCTCCCCGCCGAGCAAGGGGCCCGATGTGGGACTCGATCCCAGGACGCTGGGATCATGACCTGAGCTGAAGGCAGCCGCCCAACCAACTGAGCCACCCAGGCGTCCCTAAACACACAGTTTTTAAGGCTACACAGCCTTTAAAAAGTGCATTCATCTCACTGGGCCTTGATTTCCCTTTCTAGGAAAGGGGTCTCAGTACTTGCCTCTGAAGGTTACTGTAACACACAGTAAATGCTCAATTAGTCTGCTTCCTTTCATTCAGGTATCAGCTCAAATGTCACGCCACCAGAGGCTTTCTCTGACCACCCCATCCAAAAGAGCCCTTCCGCCAACATTCTCAATTCCCTCATTGCGCTTTATTTTTCATCATGGCATTCACTCATCACCTCTTTGTTTATACTGTAAACATATAAAATAAATACCTATTTATTTATATTTATATTACCTAAATATAACTCTTTGTTAACTATCTGTCTCCCTTTGTTTATTATCTGTCTCCCTCCACCTGCACGTATACTCTAGGAGAGAATGAATTTTGTCAACCTGGTTGCCGCTATTCCCCCAGCACTTTCAGCAGTGCTTGGCACACAGAAATAGTCAATAAGTATTTGCTGAATGTAAGAACTGTGTATAACAAATATCCACTAGGGGCGCCTGGGTGGCTCAGTCATTAAGCATCTGCCTTCGGCTCAGGTCATGACCCCAGGGTCCTGGGATGGAGCCCCGCATAGGGCTCCCTGCTCGGCGGGGAGCCTGCTTCTGACTTTCCCACTCCTCCTGCCTGTGTTCCCTCTCTCACTGTGTCTCTCCCTGTCAAATAAATAAAATCTTTAAAAAAAAACAAACCCACAAATATCCATTCAATAAGCATTATAAGTAAAAAGGCACTATTCATTTGATAAATGTATTCATTGAGTATCTGTAAGGTAACTAGTAAATGAACAGGATTATTTCAGATAACAGTAACAAACTACGAAGATTTATAAACTCCTAGAATATAATAGGCAGGAAAGGGTAACTTCCAAGGTGGAGACCTGAAAGATACTCACAAGCCAGCCACATGATGATGTAAGGACAAAGCATCCCAGGTGCAGGTGCAAAAGCCCAAAGGCAGAGGTGACCATGTCTAGACTCAGCTTACCCAGAACCAAGCAAGCACGGTGGAGAATGACAGAAGATAAGGTCAAAGACAAAGGAAGGGGTCACATCTTGAAGTCTTTCCTAAGGCATGAAAAGGGGTTTTATTCTAAGTATGATGAAAAGTTATTTGATAGTGTCACTTATCTTCACCCACTAGAATATATACTTAGGAGACCAAGGAGACCAGCTGGTCTACAAACATTTGCTAAATGAATGAATTCGGAAGATTATGAAGAAGGGAGTGACATAATCTGATTTTCTTTTGAAACATCACCCTGAACTGCTACTAGTGGTTACACTCCAGGAGGAAACTAGGGTGGCAAAAGATGGGTAGAATTACAAACAGTAGAATGCAATGTGGTTTGAGAGGTACTGTAATACAAAGAAACGGAAGGATAAAGCTGCTCTGTAAACCTTGAAGCCATTTGGTGTTTTTAAACAGGAGACAGGAAAAGGTCAATGAGGAGGAACAAATAAATGACAACTGATAGCCTAAACCTTTTGTGTTTTCTATACTATTTAAAGAAAAATTGCTACAAAGAATCTCTATCTCACCTATGAAAAGAAGAACAAAAGGAAAACTCAAGAAAGAGAGACACACACACCCAGACACAAAATGTTTTGGGAAACAACTAGAAGGAAAAAACACCTTTTTATGTCTAAGCACAACAGTCAGTATAAATTTCCTCAGGGACAATTCATAAGTCAATTACATCCACAATGTGACCTGGTGGAACTCTTGCTCACAGGAAGGTTTTGAGAGGCAACCTGTCATTTGGAAGAGTTACACAGTCCACAAAGAGAGGAACAGGTATTCCTCTAGCAGGAATCAAGTTTTAAAACATCATTCTCTTCAGATCTACCTTTATGTGTATTGAATCACTAAAAAACACATGAATTACAGCATAATTTCTAGGATACTCATCACAGTTCTAAAAAAAATTTTTTTTGCCAAAATACACTATGGATATTACCTAGTGTCATGTTCATAGAACTAGAAGTACTGTAAATGCTGAAAGGATTTATCTGGGAGTTGGCAAGGACCATTGACCCCAAAGAGAAAAAAGGAAGGACAGTATTCAGGGTCAGAAAAATGTGTGAAGCTATAGCTAAACTCAGAGATTCTCACTTTG
Organism: Taxidea taxus jeffersonii; assembly: GCA_003697995.1. Lineage (NCBI taxonomy): Eukaryota > Metazoa > Chordata > Mammalia > Carnivora > Mustelidae > Taxidea > Taxidea taxus. The sequence continues at coordinate 2,038 of RCUC01167369.1, read as the reverse complement.
AGTATATCTTAAAACACTTTACTATCTAAAAGAATCTATGTAAATATTAAACAAATAAATAAATAAATGTGCCATTTTCTTTTTTTTTTTTTAAGATTTTATTTATTTATTTGACAGAGAGATCACAAGTACGCAGAGAGGCAGGCAGAGAGAGAGAGAGAGGGAAGCAGACTCCCTGCTGAGCAGAGAGCCTGATGCGGGACTCCATCCCAGGACCCAAGATCATGACCTGAGCTGAAGGCAGTGGCTTAACCAACTGAGCCACCCAGGCGCCCCTTAAATGTGCCATTTTCAATACTACTTTGTCACCCACCTACCATAAGGGAAACAGTGTCTAGAACATTCCCCATTCACCACATTTACTATCAATAAAAAGGAATAAGCAATTCTAGAACCAGGAAAGGAAGGTAATGAGTGGAGTAAAACTTTAGTCCCCCATGTCTTCATCCATTCAATATGTACTTTTTTTACAGCCTTATTGCAATATAAAATTTGTAAAGTTTACTCCTTCAAGGTATACAATTAAGTAGAATAGACATGTATTTTTAAATATATATATATATATATATTTTAGATTTTATTTATTTATTTGACAGGGAGAGAGAGAGAGAGAGATCACAAGTAAGCAGAGCAGCAGGCAGGGCAGGGGGGGACAGACTCCCCACTGAGCAGAAAGCCCAATGCCAGGCTTGATCCCAGGACCCTGAGACCATGACCTGAGCCGAAGGCAGAGGCTTAACCCACTGAGTCACCCAGGAGCCCCTAAATATATATATATATACATATATATATATATTCTTTTAAAGATTTTATTTGTTTATTTGACAGAGATCACAAGTAGGCAGAGAAGCAGGCAGAGAGAGAGGAGGAAGCTCTCCGCTGAGCAGAGTCTCCAATGCGGGGTTCGATCCCAGGACCCTGGGATCATGACCTGAGCCGAAGGCAGAGGCTTTAACCCACTGAGCCACCCAGGCACCCCCCCTAAATATATATTTTTAAAACAACATACACTGGTCTGTTCTGCAATGCATGTTTATTATATAAAGTTTAGAAATCACTACAAAAAAATAAGGACCAAAATTAATGCCACATATAATCTAACCATCTAAAAGCCATTTTATTTTTTTAACATTTTTATTTATTTATTTGAGAGTGAGAGTGAGAGCAAGAGAGAGACAGACAGAACAAGTCAGGGGGAGGGATAAAGGGAAAGGGAGAAGCAGACTCACCACTGAGCAGGAAGCCCGACATGGGGCTCAATCCCAGGACCCCAGGATCATGACCTGAGCCAAAGGCAGACACTTCAGCAACTGAGCCACCCAGGCGCCCCTAAAAGCCATTTTAGGATTAATGTCTCCAGACAGTTTTCTCAATAGGTATTGACTAAGACCTAAAACTGTGGGAAACAAATGGTAGGCAGGCACCAGGAAGCAAATTCCCTACACAAGAAGTGAGCAGATTAAAACATAAAAACATTTAAAGGGGAACAACTAACAGAAGAAAACTAAGAGGTCCTTGAAATAGTGAAAAAAAGGGACATTTAAAAATAATCTGGAAGTGGACAAAAGTATTCAACTTAAATTCAATAAATAAGGAGAAACCACAGATGTTAATACGAGAAATATCATGGTTAGGCAATTTTCTCTTTAGTGTTATCTAGGGATGCCTTGGTGGCTCAGTTGGTTAAGTGGTCTGCCTTTGGCTCAGGTCATGATCCCAGGGTCCTGGAATCAAGTCCAGCATCGGGCTACCCACAGACCTTGCTTCTCCCTCTGCCTGCCACTCTCCCTGCTTGTGTGTTCTCTCTCTCTGACCAACAAATAAATAAATAAATAATAGTGTTATCTAACAGAACTTCTGTGGTCCTGAAAACGTTCTTGATCTGCCCTGTCTAATACGGAAGCCACGAATCACATGAGACTAGTATGACGCTGAAATGTGGCTAATACAACTAAGAAAGAGAATTTTTAATTTTATTCAATTTTAATGAATCTTAAGTAGCCACACGCAACTAGTGGTTATTGTATAGATAGCACAA
>RCUC01167368.1:0-60084 GCA_003697995.1 Taxidea taxus jeffersonii | reverse complement strand
TTTTTTTTTTTTTTTTTAAGATTTTATTTATTTATTTGTTAGAGAGAGAGCCAGGAGCAAGCACAGGCAGACAGAGAGGCAGGCAGAGGCAGAGGGAGAAGCAGGCTCCCTGCCAAGTAAGGAGCCTGATGTGGGACTCGATCCCAGGATGCTGGGATCATGACCTGAGCCGAAGGCAGCTGCTTAACCAACTGAGCCACCCACGCGTCCCAAGAACTCTCTGATTTCTAAGGGACCATGTGACTTCATACATCTCACTCACACAATCTTCTTGTCTCAAGAGCAACTAACGAGTAACCTTAAATGCATTTCTAAAATCCTTTTGCTATGTAATTTAACATAATCATGGAAGTAAAACCAGGGAGAAAACGTTGTAAGGACCATGAAAATTCTCTCTACAGTTGGACTATAGAGCTTATGTTATCTTTCAGATTTGCTCAATAATTTCAACTTGTTTTCTTATATGAATTAAACAATGTATACATCCACCAGTAGTGTATGAGATTTCCTACTGCTGTCATCAGTACTTGATACGATTATACTTTTTAATGATTGCCAATTTGGCAGTACATCTTATTTAATATTTCTGGCATTTCCTTAGTCTTTATTTTTATTTAAAATGTTTTCAGATACCCAGAAAAGTTGGGAGACCAATACAAAGATCTTTTTTTGCTCTTGTTGTTTATATGATGTCTCATCTTATCCAAATACTTTAATTTTTCCTATGATGAAGAACATTTTCTTACATTAAATAATGATCCAAATGAGGAAACCAACACTGATATATTACCGGCATGTAATCCACAGACTGTACATAAATTTTACATTGTCCCAATAATGCCCTTCATAGTAAAAATACCCCATCCAGGCTCCATGCTCAATGGGGAGTCTGCTTAGGATTCTTTCTCTGCCTCTTCCCTGGCTCATGCCTGTACTCTCTCTGTCTCTAATAAATAAATAAAATCTTTATTTAAAAAAAAAAAAAGGAAAGAAAAGCTGATCCAGGATTGAAAGTTACATATACTGTTGTGTTTATTTAGTGTCCCTTAATTTGAAACAGTTTCAGTCTTTTTTTTTTTAAATTGAACTATAATGAATATACAGTATTATATTCCCTTTAGGTTTACAATATTATGATACAGCAATTCTGTGCATTACTCAGTGCTCATCAAGATAAGTGTGCTCTTAATCCTCTTTATCTATTTTACCTATCCCACCACCCACCTCTCCTCTGGCAACGACCACTTTGTCCTCTGCATTTGAGTGTTTTTTTGTCTTTTTTTTTCTTTGTTCATTTTTGTTTCTAAAATTCCATATATGATTTGCGACGACATGGATGGAACTAGAGCATATTATGCTTAGCGAAATAAGTCAACTGGAGAAAGACAACTATCACATGATCTCCCTGATATGAGGAAGTGGAGATGCAACGGGGGTGGGGGTTAAGGTGGTAGGAAAAGAAAAAATGAAACAAGATGGGATCGGGAGGGAGACAAACCAAAAGAGACTCTTAATGTCATAAAACAAACTGAGGGGGGTGGGGGGGGAAAGGGGGTTGGGAGAGGGTGGTGGGGTTACATTATATGTTTAAATAAAAAAAGCTTAAATAAAAAATAAATTAAAAAAAATTCCATATATGAGTGAAGCATACAGCATTTGTCTTTCTCTGTCTTACTGTACTTAGCATTATACCTTCTAGGGACATAGATATTGCTGCAAATAGCAAGATACCATTCATTTTTACAATTGAGTAATATTCCATTGTGTTCATGTGTGTGTGTGTGTGTGTGTGTGTATACATATATATACATATATGTATCACATCTTCTTTATCCATTCATCTATAGATATGTACTTTTCTATTATAATATCATATAGATTATTTTTGTTGCCCTAAAACTCCTGTTTTCTGTCTGTTCATTCCTTTCCACCCTTAACCACTGATCTTTTTGCTATATCCACAAGTTTGCCTTTTCTGGAAAGTCATATGGTTGTAATGACACAATATACAGGTAGCCTTTAAGGATTGGCTTTTTTCACTTGGTAATATGCATTTAAAGTTCATTCATGTTTTCTTTTTTTTTTTAAAGATTTTATTTACTTGTTTGACAGACAGAGATCACAAGTAGGCAGAGAGGCAGGCAGAGAGAGGAAGGGAAGCAGGCTCCCTGCTAAGCAGAGAGCCCAATGTGGGGCTCGATCTCAGGACCCTGAGATCATGACCCGAGCCGAAGGCAGAGGCTTTAACCCACTGAGCCACCCAGGCGCCCCTCATTCATGTTTTCTTGTAGCTTCATACCTCATTTATTTTTAGTGTTCAATTATATGACATTGTTTGGATACCACAATTTATTTATCCATTCATCTACTGAAGGATATCTTGGTTGCTAAAAAGCATGGGTAATTATGAATAAAGCTGCTGTGTGCAGCATCTATGTGCAAGTTTCAGTGTGGGTAAAAATTTTCAACTCTTTTGAGTAAATACAGAGAATATCTCATTTGTTTTCTCTCCCCACATAGGTGCACAGAAAGTTTAGAGTTGGCTAGAGTTGGGCATTTCCCTCTTCCCAAGTCACTTAGGCTCTGATAATACCTCAGATGGTTGGGCTTGGTCAATTAGTTTCCCCCTGAGAGCAAGCCTTCTTAAGGAGAGTGTTCTGGCATATTTCAAAATGATTCCCTTTCTTCTTTTCCTGAAGAAAGTATGAAGGACTGTTCCTCTGATGTTTATTCTAGGAACCTGATAGAGCTCCTGGAGATTAAGTCTAAAGGTATTTTAGGGACCCTTCTATGCCTGGGTCCTTGAGGGATTTTAATTCTCAGATTCATCTACACCAAGCCTCCAATAGCAGTTCATCAATTCCAGGTCAGGTTTTCCTACCCTAGCACTGGGTCTTCCTGCAGTTTCTGCTTTGAGTCTGTGCTCCAGGAATCAGTTACTTACTCTATAAATTTGTTTCCTCTCCAGTCTTGGGGGCGGTGGTTCTATGCCCACCCCTCTCTCACAAATCCAAGCAGAGTAGTTTAGTTTCCAGTCTATTAAGCTTTTATTTATTCTTAAAGACATAGTGGTGACTTCCAAAGTCCTTATATATGGAATCAGAAATCTTATTTTTTAGCCTCAAAGTATGTTGAATTTTATCAACAGACACTTTTTTCTTATATAACTTGAGTTTATCATGTTATATATACCCTTTTATCTTTTTGTATAGTAGATTACACTGACTCATTTTCTAGTAATGAGTCAAACTATATAGCAAACTCATATTTATGGAGCTTGTTGTTCTGTTTAGCTATTACTTGATTCAGTTACTTTTTTGCTTAAGAATACATAACTATGTTTATGATTATGTAGATTAGACGATTTTCCTTTCTTCTACCATTTTAAATAATGTTTTCTAGTATACAGTGGCTGTATAAGACAAGTTTTGAAATATATGCTTCTTTGTATTTACTGGAGAATTTATGGCAGATATCCAATTAATTTTTATATGAATGTTAAATACAACATGCTAATAGTGACATCTAAACTTAAGTTTTTAAATTCTCTTAAGACAGTTTTTGGGAAAGTTCATTTTCTAGAAATTTGTCCATATCATACTTTAAAACTCAAATAATATTGACATAAAGTAATTCAAACTAACTTTGTTTTATTTTAATATCTCCATGATATGCACAATTCATTTCATTCCTTACATTGAAAATTGTGTTTTATCTCTTTTTCTCTTGATCCATCAAAAAACAGACATCTTTTAATTTAATAGCTTTTCCAAAGGATCAAGTTCTGACTTTGTTGTTCTTTTTCATCACATTTGATGTATTTTCTCTATTAATTTACTCTCTTCCATGTATAATTTATGTGTAGTTTTCTGTTTCTAATTTATTATGGTAGATGCTTAACTCATTGATTTTTTTTAAACTTTTCTTCTCTTTTACAATTCATGAAAACAAAGTAATTGTACCCTTACTGTGGCAGAAACAGATTGATTCCAGAAGTTTCATTCTCAATGCTTTTTTGTTCATCTAAGAATATGTATACTTCCCCATATTTTCTTTTATTGACAGTAGTATTCATACTTAAAATGTTCAGTTCTAACAGTTCTGGCAAAGTCATGTAGCCATCATCAATCAACATATAAAACAATTATATCAAATCCCAAGTTTTACCCATTCCTCTTCGTGTTCATGACCTACCTCACTCCTAACCTCTGGCAACCACTAATCTATGTTGTGTCCTTAGAATTTTGCCATTTTATAACATCATATAAATGTGTCTTTTGAGTCTGGTTTCTTTCATTTAGCTTAATATCTGTAAGATTCATCCATGTTGTTGTAAATATCAATAATCTGTTACTTTTAATTGCTTAGCAGTATGCCATTTTATGGTTGGACTCAGTTTTTCTTTTTTGTTTTTAGAGAGGGAGGGAGAGAGAGCATGTGCAAGAGCAGGGTGGGAGAGAGGAGTAAAGGGAGAGGGAGAGAGAAAATCTTCAGCAGGCTCCACATCCAGCCCACACATCCAGCCCACAGCCCAATGCAGGGCTCCATCTTACCACCCTGACTGAGATCATGACATGAGCAGAAATCAAGAGTCAGTCGCTTACCTGACTGAGCCACCCAGGTGCCCCACATTCAGTTTTTATTTTGCTATACATTTCCCAAATGTTAAAGAACATTCTTTCAGGTTTAAGGTTTATGAATAATGTTTTTGTACAAATTCATGTTAAAAGGGTTTTTTTTTCTGTATTTTTTTAATACATCTAACTTTTCTTTTTGGTAAATGCCTAGGATTGGAATTTCAGTGTTATATGTAAAGTATATTTCACTTGGTATTGGCTAATTTTTTCTTTAATTTTGGCTGTAAGAGTACTCATTCTAAGAAACATGTAGTATTTTCTATATCTTCTTGAGTTATCCATATTCAGTGTTGTTACTATCTAGCAAGTTCAGAACATGTTTCTTCCATGAATCTTCACAAGATCAGTTTAGTTAGACTGATGATGTGCTGAAAGTCTGATTTACAAAATAAATAATCTTGTCAAACCTATAATGATTTATTAATTTGATGATTTAAAGATTCTTTTTGGTAGCTAGCATTTTGAAAATCCATGATGGTTTTGGTTTATTGTTACTTTATAAGTCAAATTTAGCTACTAACCAGTTGTAGAAGAAGCAACTGTATATACATGCAAATCAAAATTTCACCTGTTTATTTTAATTGTCCTTCCACCTTATCTTATCTGTATACTTTAAACAACCAATGAATTCATTGTGTTTTTATGAAACAATCATTAGTCATACATACACTTTAGTATTCTTTTTTTTATAGCAATAGAACTGTAGAGTATTATTTTCACCCATCTTTATGGGGACATTTTTATTTTTTATATTTTATTTTATTTTATAAGTGAATAGGTGACATGAGGTGGGAGCTAATTTTTTTGTGTGTGTGTGTGTGTGAAGATTTTATTTATTTATTTGACAGACAGAGATCACAAGTAGGCAAAGAGGTGGGCCGGGTGGGGGGGGCAGGCTCCCTGCTGAGCAGAAAGCCCCATATGGGACTCCATCCCAGGACTCTGGGATCATGACCTGAGCTGAAGGCAGAGGCTTTAACCCACTGAGCCACCCAGGTGCCCCCATTTTTATTTTTTTAATTAAATTTTTATTTTAATTCCAGTATAGCTAACATATAGTGTTATGTTAATTTCAAATATACAGTATAGGGATTCAACACTTGCATATATCACCCAGTGCTCATCACAGTGAGTGTACTCCTTAATCCCCATCACCTATTTCACACATCCCGTCCCCCCACCTCCATGCTGGTAACCATCATTTTGTTCTCTATAATTAGGAATCTGTTTCTTGGTTTCTCTCTCTCCCTCAACCCTTTTTATATATATTTCTTAAATTTCACATATGAATGAAATCATACTATATTTGTCTTTCTCTGACTAACTTAATTTAACTTAGCGTTATACCCTCTAGCTCAATCCATGCTGTTCCAAACAGCAAGATCTGAGTTTTTTTATGATACAATAATATTTTTAGTATTTACAATGCTATACTATATTTACAATATTATTTAATGTTTAATACAATATTATTATAAATATATACAACCCTTCTTCTTGATCCATTCATCAATCAGCTGTTTCCATTACTTGACTATTGTAGATAATGCTGCTATAAACATAGGGGTGCATGCATCACTTTGAAATAGTGTTTTTGTATTCTTTGGGTAAATATGCGATAGTGTGATTTGCTGGATCATAGGGTAAGTCTATTTTTAACTTTTTGGGGGACCTGCCATGCTGTTTTCCAGAATAACTGCACCAGTTTGCATTCCCACCGCATCTTTGCCAATGCTGTTGTTTCTTGTTTAGATTTTAGCCATTCTGATAGGTGTGAGGTGATTTCTCACTGTAGTTTTGATTTGCATTTTCCTGATGATCAGTGATATCTTAAGGATCTTTTCACCTGTTTGTTAGCCATCTGTGTATCTTCTTTGGAAAATTTGTCTGTTCATGTCTTCTGTTCATTTTTAATTGGATTGTTTTTTGGGTGTTGAACTGGATAAGTTCTCTATATATTTTGGATACTAACCTTTTATCAGATATGTCATTTGCAAATGTCTTCTCCCATTCCATAGGTTGCCTTTTAGTTTTGTTCATTGTTTCCTTCACTGTGTATAGCTTTTTATTTTGATAAAGTCCAAGAAATTTATTTCTGCTTTTGTTTCCCTTGCCTCAGGAGACATAGAAAAACACAGCCAATATCGAGGAAATGCTGCCAATGTTCTTCCCTGGGGTTTTTATGGTTTCAGGTCTTGTATTTATGTCTTAGGTCCATTCTGAATTTATTTTTGAGTATGCTGTATGAAAGTAGTCTAGGTTCATTCTTTTGAATGTTGCTGTCCAGTTTTCCCAACACAAAAAAGACTTTTTCCCATTGGAAATTTGTCCTGTTTTATTGAAGATTAATCGACCAGGTAGTTGTGGGTTTGTTTCTGGGTTTTCTATTTTGTTCTGTTGATCTGTGTATCTATTTTTGTGCTGGTACCATATTGTTTTGATGACTACAGCTTTGTCATATAACTTGAAGTTCAACTTTGTGATGCTTCCAGCTTTGCTTCTCTTTTTCAAGGTTGTTTTTTGATTATTTGGCATCTTTTGTAGTTTTATATAAATTTTAGGATTGTTTTTTCTAGCTCTGTGAAAAATGCTTTTGATATTTTGATAGAGATTGCATTAAACACATAAATTGCCTTGAATAATACTGCCGTTTTAACAGTATTTTTTCTTCTAATCCACAAGCATGTAATATTTTCCATTTCTTTGTGTCCTCTTCAATTTCTTGGTCTTTAATGTTCTTAAAATACTATCTTACATATTATTTTTAATAATTACTATTAAAAGACTATTGTTTAACTTCGACTTATTTTGCCTACTCAGGTTTAGATTTAGCTAGCTGTGTTTGAGAGAAAATTCTAATTGTTGTTTAAGTAAAACTTATGTTTGTTTTTCTCTCACACAGACCAAAAATAAGTGGGAACTTGACCATCATGGACTAAGACTCCTTTCAGTCTCAACTCATCAGTTGAGTAGGGCCTTCTAACTTAAAGTTGTCTCATAAGTGATCCATCATTTCTGCCAGAACTCTAAATGTGATACAAGTGGATACACTTTTAAAGAACTTTCCTAGAATAACTCTGTTTACATCTCATTGACTAGCTAGTCACATGGCCTCTGCCAACTATATGGGAGGCTGGAAAATTCATTATTATTATTTGCTTCAGTTGGGGAATTGTTGCCACAGTAATAAATGAGTTGTATTAGTAAAAAGTGGAAACAGTCACCAGCGAGTTGGAGTCTAGCTGTGTTTGAACCATTCCAATCAGATCTGGTTTTTTAAAGGTGAGGTTGGAGAAAATCTGTAGTGAAAAGAATGAAGAGGCAGTTGTAATGGTCTCCACAATAGATTATCAGTGTATTGATTATTTAATTGGCTTTGAAAATGGAGAATTTTCCTTTTAGTTCAGTAATTATATTGAGCATCTATTGTTGCCATTTATAGTACTAAACATAAAGCACACACTTCTAGCGTTAAGAAGCTCACAGTGTTCTTGGAGAAATAAACAAGCTAATAATTTCAATGGCAGAAAAGTCAAGAGATATGTTGAATGGATCTAGAGAAAGAGAACCATCTGTCATAGCACTGAGGATTTTCAGTCTTGTTGAGATCTTACTATCTAGTCACTGTTAAGTGAGAGAGAAAATTGACAAAATAAAATCACCCTGGGCAGGTGAGGCTTGATAGTAATGAGTTTGAGATATTTCTACACTTCAACTGTATCTTGCATATATGGATAGCGAAAAAATGTTTGGTGTGTAAATGAGAATGAATAGAAATGCTTATTATACAATATTTTAATGTTCAGTATGTATTATAAAATACTGAGTATTCATAAGGTTCAGATTAAGTGTTGACAAAGAAACCTTAGCAGCTATAATCTATTATGTCTTTATTAATCATTTTTCTTAATGGTATACCATTTATATTAGTTTCATGTTTACAACACAGTGATTCAACATCTGTATACAGTGACAACTGATCACTACAGTAAGTTCTTAACCATCTGACACCATACAAAGTTGACATAATACTATTGACTGTATTCTTCATATTCTTCATCCCATTGACTTGTTTTATAACTGGAAGTATGTACCTCTTGATTCCCTAACCAATTTTCCTCCCCTCTAATACCTTTCCCCTCTGTCAAACATGAGTCTGTTCTCTGTATTTTCTCTAAGTTTTCTTTTAATTTTGTTTGTTTGTTTTGATTTTTAGATTATTTATAAGTAAAATCATGCAGTATTTGTCTTTGTCTTGCTGACTTATTCCACTTAACATAATACCCTCAAGTTTCATCCATGTTGTCACAAATGGCAAGATCTTATTATTTCTTATGGCTGAGTAGTATTCCATTGTATATTGTATGCCACATCTGCTTTATCCATTCATCTGTTGATGGACACTTAGGTTGCTTCCATGTATTAGCTATCGTAAATAATGCTCCAATGAACAATGGTGTGTGTGTATGTTTGTGTTTATGGATATGCATATATCTATATATCGATATCTATATCTACCTATCTGTCTCTATAGATAGATATAGATGCATCTATATTTTATCTATCTATATCTATGGATATAAGTATCCATAGATATAGATAGATATTGATATAGATATCTATATCTATAGATAGATATCTATAGATTTACCTATCTATCTCTATAGATAGATATAGATGCATCTATATCTATCTATAGAGATAGATAGGTAAATATAGATACAAATATCGATATATAAATATATACATATCTGCTTGCAAATACGTATATATGTTTACTTAGAGTTTTCATTTTCTTCAGATACATACCCAGAAATAGAATTATAGAATTACTGGATCATATGGTAAATCTATTTTTTTTCACGATTTTTTTAGGAACTTCCATACTGTTTTCCACAGTGGTTGTACCAGTTTACATTCTCACCAACATTGTATGAGTGTTCCAGTTTCTCCACATCTTTGCCAACACTTGTTATTTCTTGTCTTTTTTATATTAACCAATTTACTGTTGATGAACTCCTTTAGCTTTTGCTTATCTAGAAAACTCTTTATCTTTTCTTCTATTCTGAAAAATAACCTTGCTGGGTAGAATATCTTGGTTAGAAGTTGTCTGTTTGTTATTTCATTTTGGTACTTTCTACTCCCATCTGGGGATACCCACATGGAGTTTCCTTTGTATGTAACAAGTTGTTTTTCTCTTGTTGCTTTTTAAGTTTCTCTCTTTATCTTTAATTTTTGACCTTGTAATCATAATGTGTCTTGATGTGGATCTCTTTGGATTTTTTGTATTTAATGCCATGGGATTTCTGGTCCTGGATATCTATTTCCATTTCCAGATTAGGGAATTTTCAGCCATTATTTTTTCAAATAAATTTTCTCCCCCTTTCTTTTCCTCTTCTCCTTTTGTGAACTCCTTAATGCAGATATTATTCTGCTTGATGTTGTCCTATAGATCTCCTAAAGTAGCTTCACCTTCCTTTTTTCTTTTTGTTGTTTTGTCTGGATGGGTTCCATTGCTTTGTCTTCTGTCTTGCTGATCCATTCTTCTGCTTTATCCAGTCTGCTGTTGAACCCTTCTACTGTATTTTTCAGTTCACTTACTATATTCTTCAACACTTTGACTTCTGTTTCTTGTTGTCTTATATTTTCTGTCTTTTCATTAATGTTCTCACTGTGTTCATCTGGTCTTCTCCTGAGTTCAGTGAGCATCCTAAGGACTATTAGTTTGAACTCTTTATCAGGTACATTATTTTTCTCAATTTCATTAAAGTCTTTTTCTGATGTTTTATCTTATTTTTTAATTTGAAAAATATTTATCATTTTATCCTCATTTTGCCTGATTTTCTTCTGGCTGTGGTGTGGCTGTGGCTCATTGGGACAGCTGTAATATTGGGAATGGTTGGGATGCTTACTTTGCCAGCTGTGACACAGTTGTGTCTTGGAGTGTGGAGTGCTTGCCTATCCAGCTGTGCTGTTACTATATCATCAGAATGTTCACATTAGTATTCCTTTAACTTAGCCAGCTAGCACTCTCTCTGAAGGGAAAGCCTGAAATATTGGGATATTTGAACAGATAAAAAATCAGTTAATAAATAATCCAAACAGAAACAAACAGTTAACAAATAGTTAAAAAAAAAAACAATAGTCCAAAAAGAGGAGTGTTGATTAATGGCAAGTCAGTGTAAGAATAAGTTATATTGTTATTTATTAATATAACTTAATCATGTAAGTTATATTATTATTATATGTAATGAGAATAATAAGTTGTTTTAATTATATCCTGGCAGCTTCACCATATCAGACATTTGCATGTTTCAGAATTTATTTGTAGTAGCTGTATAAGTACACCATTCCAGAAATATTCTGTTGTGTGGCTTTTTTGGTAATACCTCAAGACTGATGATCAACAATATATAATTCTTCACAGTTTTGCCAATCAAAGAGTGAATACAGGAACAGAAGCATGAAGAATCTGAAAAAGCACAAGGTTTGGATTGAGACAGAACAGGTATGGTTTGTTTATATGACCATTACATTATTTAATTTCTTGGAGTATAACTTTTATAATATGTAAAAACAGTTGCTAGTAGGTAATATATAGCAGTTTTGTGAGACAATGTAAAAGACATATACTGACTCAGTATCCGATACATTATAAGAACTCAATGTATATTTACCTGTATATGTTTTTTATTTTGGTTATCCTCTGGATAACTTAATAACACCTTTGTTCTCAGATGTTTCAAAACCTGAAGGGAATGCATCTAGATCATGGACTACCCATTTTAGAATGAGAGTAATAAAACTATTCTACTTTTGTCAGTACCCAGAGAGGTTGATTGAGAAAAATAAGATCAGTCCTAGGGCAGTATTTTTTTTTTTTTTTTACCCCCCATCATGCTGCCTTTTAATAGGGTAGGACCAGGAGAAAATAAGAATTAGTATAAAGATCTGAAGTTCAATACAGCATGAGGTTACACTGACAAGTATTCTTTGGTAAATGATCTTGAAAGTTTCACTCCACAACGGCAAACAACCAACCAACTGTCTATGGAATACGTTAGACAAGTGCTTGCACTTTCTTTGTGATTATTTAGAAGTGCCAAGTGGCAAGATTTGGGCAGGTAGAGAGAAAATAAGGATAAAGTGCTAAATAATAAAGTGCTGCAATCAAGATTGCAGGAGCTGATACACTGCTGGTCTTATGAATAGAGCATTTGTTTTAGCAAAAAAGTGCTAATTAGAGTAAGTAAGCAAACTTTGCAGTAGGAATGCACCATTTCCATATATTGAATCTGAAGAATTGATAGGGATACAATGCTGCTAGGAAAACTCTTATGACCAGTTGAATACACAAATTTAGGGCAGTTGGTGCTATTGGAAGTGGATGCAGTATAGTTATAGAAAATGACTGTGTGGGCGCCTGGGTGGCTCAGTTGGTTAAGCAAGCTCAGGTCATGATTCCAGAGCCCTGGGATCAAGTCCCGCACCAGGACTCCCAGCTCCATGGGGAGTCTGCTTCTCTCTCTGACCTTCTCCCTTCTCATGCTCTCTCTCACTCTCTCTCTCTGAAATAAATAAATAAAATCTTAAAAAAAAAGAGAGAGAAAAGAAAAGAAAATGACTGTGAGAGGCAATAAATAGTTGGAGAGGCAAAGGAAAGCAAAGTTGCATGGAAATAGCTTATCAGGTGGGATTATGAAACATTATTTGGTTAGTGTATATGCTGTGAAAGGCAAAAAGTGATCAGAAAGTCAGAGACTAATGAGTATCTTAGATCACGTGATATCAAAAAAATAAAAATGAAATGAAGAGTCAAGTAAGAAGGGCACTTCCATAAAGAGCTGATTATAGAGGGCCTGGAAAAGAAAAGGTTGTTAAAATCTAAAGGTTTCAATCCTTAGCAGAATCGCATGCTATACAGCCATTGTTAATTCTATAGATGAAAAATCAGCGTGAATAGTATATTTTTACTACTTGGAAATACAGTAAGGAATTCAAAAGTTTTATATATGTTTTATGGAATTGTCTCTTTTCTATATTAGGATTTTTTTTAAAGCAAAATATTGGTATCAATTTGTCGAATTCAAAAAACAGGCACTGACTTGTGAGGGCTGTTTGGGATATAAACATAGAATTAAGTTGGCATCCTAACTTCAGTTTTCAGAGGTTATAGCAGTCTTCAATCAGAGTATGTAATACCAAGAAATAAAGTTCCTTAATAAAGTAATGAAGGCTCCCTAAAGTTGAACATAATATGATGGTGAGGAATCTAGGGGGCTAGCAACATTAGGTGTAATGACAGAAAGGTAGTACCTGATGTAAGTTAACCATTAGGTAATATGACACTAGCCATTGACACTGTGCCCAGGGAGGGGATAAGGCACTGGACAGGTTAGCAGGGAATAACCCTATTATTGTAGGTAATAACCAGAAATCCACTCTTGAGATTTTGAATCTGGAATTCTGGTATAGTTAACCTCATATCAGTATAATGAAATCACCAAGCTTAAGGGAGACTCTGGTTTCAGCATTATGAGAACTAATATGGGCATATTTAATATTAAGTCCCATCATATTTGAGCTAAATGGACTAAGAATGGCTAAGATATTTTAGTTTTCTGCCATATTAAGAAATAGATTGGAAAGCATATTGAAAATGAGAAGTATTAATGAATCCAGCTGACAGTGGTAGGGGAAATATGAAGGTATTGGAGACTGACACCAATAATTATAAAGGCCAATAAATTTATATGGCTTTTTTCGACAATTATAATCATTCTATATTAATAAAGGCTAGACTCACAGTCTAAATATTATATTCCCTATTGGTTGGAGTGGCCCAGTTTGTTGCAGTCCGACTCTTGATTTCATCTGCAATCATGATCTCAAGGTCCTGAGATCAAGCTCTGTATGATTCCACGCCCCTCTTGGGATTCTCTCTTTCTCTCTCCATTAGCCCCTTCCCTCCTCACTAATTAAAATAAAATATCTTTTTTAAAAAAAAGAAGAAAGTAATTAGGTTACTTGATTCATTAGGGTTCTCATTTCTCAGCACAACTTGTTCTTGCCCAAATTCCAATCTTTTCCTCCAACTGACTTTTCTTTCTTTCTTTCTTTCTTTATTTTTTAATTTTTTTTCTTTTTTTAAAGACTTTATTTATTTATTTGACAGAGAGATAGAGAGTACAAGTAGGCAGAGCAACAGAGGGAGAGGGAAAAGCAGACTCCCCGCCGAGCAGGGAGCCTGATGTGGGGCCCGATCCCAGAACCCTGGGATCATGACCCGAGCTGAAGGCAGCCACTTAACCGACTGAGCCACCCAGGCACCCCCTGATTGACTTTTCTATATAATTCGGTATCATCAGTTATCTATGACAACTGACCCCAGCATGTTTTTCTCTTTTACTCTCTTCTCTTACTAGGGAAATTGTCTCATAATTATAAATAGCCCAGAAGAACTTTTTTTGAAACTCTAAATATGACAAGATAAAACTATTGATTTCTCTTCCATATTGATTCCTCTTCCAGACTCTTCTCTATGCAGTCTGTCCTCACTATTCATGGATTCCATACTTGTGATTTTTCTTACTCACTAAAATTTATTTGTAATCCCAAAATCAATACCTGTGGCATTTTTTGCGATCATTTTCCCACACACACAGAGTGGGAAAATATTTGAGTCACCTAGTACACATGTTCCCAGCTGATGTTAAAAAAAAAAAAAAAAGGCAATGCTTTGCCTTCTTTTTCTTGTTTTGGCTTTCATAATGTAAACAAGTATGATTTTCATGGTCTATTTGGTGTCACATTTTTTTAATATTTTTCTTCTGTTTGTTGGTGATTTTGCTATTTGAAATGGTTCCCCAAGCATAGTGTTGAAGTGTTGTCTAGTGTTCCCAAGCACAAGAAAGTGATGATGTGCCTTAAGAAAAAATATTTCTTATATGTCCTTGTTCAGGTGTGTGTTATAGTGTTGTTGGCTGTGAGTTCTGTGTCGATGAATCAAAAATAAATACATTAAAAAAGGTGTATTTAAACAGAAATTACACACAAGACAAGGTTATATGCTTTTTGGTCAATGAAAACATTGTGATCAGAAACTCAGAGGAACCTAATCCTGTATTTCCTCTAAGAGTAAAGCTTCACTATTTGATAATTCAGTCTTCATGGTGATTTTATAGGATATAATTGCTGAAAAATATGAGAACCAGCTATATATTAACAACTACAATATTAGTAACAGCATTTTAATTTTACTATCTTAGGTTTGGGTCTTCATTTTCATCATACCTTGGATGAATGGGTGGAGCAGAGGTGAATTCTGGTTTAGGGTAGGGAAAAAATCTCTGATGAGGAATATGTGAGACCCAAGAGCAAAATGTACATAAAACAGATGACTGAGGGAACCTGGGTGGTTCAGTTGGTTAAGCAACAGCCTTGGCTAAGATCATGATCTTAGAGTCCTGGGATCAAGTTCCATGTCTGGGTCTCTGATCAGCGGGGAGTCTGCTTCTCCCTCTGCTGTGCCCCAACCCCCTGCTTGTACTCTCTCTGTTGCTCTCTCTCTCTCTTGCTCTCAAACAAATAAATAACAACCTTTAAAACAAAAAATAAATAAATGACTGAGTTCTCCAAAGATGAACAGGCAAATGTGAATTAAGAATTATGCAAGAAATATGTGGAAAATCGAAGTCAGATATAAACAGTTCTCCCAACACCTGCAAGGGCTTCAGTACCAAGTTATGAATGTGTAAAAGATAATCCTGCCACTCTTTACCATGAGTGCCATGTGTGTGACACATCATCATTTCTGGGAGTGAGTGGCCCCACATCACTTCTGATGTCCCTATACCTGTATCTCTTCAGAATACTGTCACTTGTTTGGGTATATATTCTGTTGTTTTATGCTTTCCATCCCACCAAGTCTTATCTTGTCTACTGTGTTTCTATTAAAAATTTTCACCTTAATGCACCTAACACAAGCTTTGCAATTTCAGCCTTGAGCTCTCCCTGGATGAAGCCTACACTAGTAAGAAACCATGATCATCATTTCCTTTGTCATAAGTAGAGAAAATTGGAACACCACATGCCCACATTCAGCATGGGATGGCTGTGAAAATATTAAGCATATGTCAACAAGTGTTTCTATTAATTTATATATTATCATAGTATTTCATTGCTCCTAACCATTTGGGGCTCCCCAGTTACCTTTTAACACCTTATATCCAGAGTATGGATATAAGTCAAAGCTGATTATTGAGTACCTACAACCAAAAGTGTTTCCCCATGACCTTACCCCTATGGGGCGAGTTTCCTTTTCTGTTCAAAGGAAATAGCTGTGGAAAGCCTGAATTGTTCTGTAAATTCCAGAATGTTTAGTAAAGCCAGAACCATATGTAACAAAAGCTGTTGTGCCCCCAAAGCCTAAGGATCAGTGTTTTAAAGATCTTTTAAATTATATGTTTCAGTACTAAGCTATTTGCCACCTACTGTGAACGTGACAAACAAATAACAATTAATCTTAGAGCTGGAAGAAAATTTGAGATTGAGTTTTAGTTGGTCTGCATACAAGTGCACAGGGAATCTTTTTAGAGTTAGATTGTGATAATCTGTAAGTTACAATAGAACTTGACCATCAGAAGGCTCATACATTTGGCTTACAGGAAGTGGTCTCATGGAATTGAGGAGCCTAGCTCTAGCTTGAATGAGTGGATATTAGCTATATGAATGTGAGGGGAAAAGGTGATGTAGTTGGTTTGCAGTCAGCATGAACACAGGCAGAGTGTGGGTGTAAAATTATTGTCTGAATGCTGCAATGTGGCTTCCTGAGAGAAAATGGGATTTAAGTGTGGGGGCAGATGCACAAGGTAACTATAGGAATTTATACTTGACTTAAGAGGCAATCACTACTCTTCTGAGTAGATTCAAAAATGTGTTTGGCAAAATAAGCCCCATGGATTTGAAAATAAGGAGGAAGACTAAAAACAAAATGACAAAGTGAAGACCTATCTCAGATGCCTAGCCTGGAGGCGGTGGCACCCTGGCTTAATAGTGTCATTGACTAGAATACGATACATCTTCTGGGACTTTTGCTGAAAAAAATGTGGTGAGAACTGGGACAGATATTTGGTTGTCCCTAGGTTCCAAGGCAGTAATATCACCTTAAAAATATTCATCAGATGGTGTCACTTCCCAAATTATTTATTACAATAGATAACTATTATTATTTTTACTGCAGCTTTGTGGCCCCTTAAATGAAGCTCATCATATTCCTGTTAAAAACTCTATGCTAAACATGCTAAACTTGTATCTTACCTAATTATATTATGCTTTTCATATATTTATGCCTTGCTAATTTTCATATCTTTGGCCTCTAGTGCATTCTTTATCCTTTATGAATCTTTAAAGTTTTAAATCTAGGGGCACCTGGGTGGCTCTGTCAGTTAAGCATTGACTCTTGACTTTGGCTCAGGTCATGATCTCAGGGTCATGGGATCAAGCCCTGTATCAGGTTCTGCACTCAAAATGGAGTCTGCTTCTCCCTCTCCCTCTGCTCCTCCTCCCCCATAAACAAATAAGATCTTTAAGAAAAATAAAGTTTCAGATCTGTTACTTTATATGTAAAATCTTTTTTTAAAGATTTTATTTATTTATTCATGAGAGGAATAGAGAGGCAGAGGGACAAACAGGCTCCCCATGGAACAGGATACCTGGTGCAGGACTCAATCCCAGGGCACTGGGATCACAACCTGAGCAGAAGCCAGACACTTAACTGACTGAGCCACTCAGGAGCCCTTATTTGTAAAATCTTGACTCCCTTAAGTTGAACCAGTTTCTACTTAAGGGAAGCAGACATAGTTAAGAAAACTGAATTTATATTTGGATAGAACTGCATTTCAATATATTCTACTTACTAACTGTGAGATTTGGTTTTACACATTGCAAGTATCTCATTATCTGTAAAGCACAGATAAAATCTATGCATCATGCAGTTGTTTGTGAGGATTAAATGAAATAAAGTATGAAATTCAGGATAATAGGAAGACCTCACTAAATGTAATTACTATTACTAATTATAACTAAGCAATTGTCCCACTTTATTGTGATCAGTTCTTAGTAGCTTTCCTGCCTGTATTGTACTTACATTCCTATATTGTAAAATTCTAGAAAAGAGAGGTCATTTTCTTCATTTCCCCATATCTCTTATTTGCTATCAGAATACCTGCCATCTAATAGGTATTCAATAATTTTGTTTATATCAATTTTTGTTTATATCAGTATGTAAAATTCATGGAGGTACCCTGAAGATAATGTGAACAGTCTTGCTCATAATGTTAGAAAGAGGAAAATTTAAAACTAGGAGAAATTTTCCTCATCATCCCATTTTCTATTATCCCATTTTCTATTATTTCTTTAGCAAAATTTTCCAATGTATAGTTTAGATAGTGTATCTGTGATTAAATGACATGTAAGACCCAGTATACTGCTGCCTGTTTTTAATTATTTATAGTTTCATATTAGAGTTTCAGGAGTTCATTTAGTAACTGTTTAACAGAATTTCCTAATACTCAATACCCTGATCATTGTTTTTGGGTGAATGGGTAATGACTAGTTCTAGCCTTAGAAATAGTTTCCAGTGGCACTTTGTTTCATAATTCTTCACCAAAAGATTGTGTTTTGTTGTTGTTGTTGTTTTGTTTTGTTTTCTTCCTGAATCAACCCCTTTGTGATTTAATCAACTTTATTTTACATCTAGACCTTTTTTTTTTTTTTTTTTTCAATGACAAAAGCCCTTGCTACATCTGGAGGTAGGCACTTCTAGCTTATGCCACAGGGACACTCCTTGTAATCATTTTAAACTCCACAATTGTCATCATTATGTTTCATAACTATTAATTCCAAGAAACTCCTGTGAAGATCTTTGGTTTAAAATAAGCATCTAAATAAGCAGATTATTTGAAAAGATCTAACAAGGATTCATGGGTCTTTGACACAAGAACTAAAGACTGACTGAAATGCTGACTGATATTATTCCCAGGAATTGATACAGAAATTGCTTTTCTTCTCTTAAAGGAAATTAAAAAAAAGAATAAAAAATTTGAAAACCCCACCTTTCTCCTTACCTTTCATTTGTAATTCTTGGACATTTGCCTTATAGGAGAGTTATGTGTCTGAGAAGGCAATAGAGCAAAAATGACAATGACCTTGGAGGAAACATTTTGAATTCTCCAGATGTCCTTTTCTCTTTGATATCTTTTAAAGAAAGCACAGGAACAAGAATCCACTACTCTCTCTACCTATAGGAAAACAATAGAAACTTATTTGAAACTTAAGTTCTTCATAATACCATTAAGGAGATACTTGTTAAGAGGAAATATACTTAGAGCCAACACAGGCTTCACATAAAGAAGTTGCTAATTCTTTGAAGGTAAATTCATGACTTGTCCTTTCAGATGCCAGGAGATGAAGAGCTAATTTTGCCAACATTTGTTGTTTGTACTGTGAGGGGCAGGATCTGAAGAGAGGAATTTGGTAATTGAGGGAATGATCTCCATTTGAGAAGGTTTAGGAGCATTTGAAGTTTAATGACCTGAACTCTGACAATGTGGTAGGTCTAGAACTACAGCTAGACAGGGTCCAACCTACCAAAAATTCATGATCCACGTGGTTGGTTTTGAAATTTTCTGAGACTGTGAACTAGAATTCAAATGCGTTGTTGGAAACATGTGAAATTACCAAAAAAAAAAGAAAAAGTTAATTATGGTTGTATATGTTAATTACTGTTTGCCAAGCAGTCATTTCCACAGTTGATCATCTGTAGCATTATTTTGATGAGCAAAAAATGCTTTCTAAAATATTAGTGAAATAATTTCATGTATACATTTCTGACTTGAATTGTTACACTTATCATCAACATGGGAGTTCAATTATAAATATGAGAAATAAATGTCAAAATATAGAATACACATTGGTAGTCTTCTTTTACCAATGATTGATTAACTGTGTGTCCTCAAGTAAATCCATTCAGCATAATGAGGGCTGGCTTCTTACCTGTGTTACAAATCAGATTACATTTTTTATGGTGACCACATTCAACTAAATTCAATAAAATATGTTGAGAATAGTGCATTAAAAAAGCTAATGTAGAGCCAGTACATGTAAAAAGCAAATGCTTTTGGGGCCCCTGGATGGCTCAGTGGGTTAAAGCCTCTGCCTTCGGCTCTGGTCATGATCCCAGGGTCCTGGGATCGAGCACCGCTTCAGCTGCATCCGGCTCTCTGCCTAGCAGGGAGCCTGCTTCCTCGTGCCTCTCTCCCTACTTGTGATCTCTGTCAAATAAATAAATAAAAAATCTTAAAAAATAAATAAAAATTTTAAAAAAGCAAATGCTTTCAAGCTGCATAAAAGTGTAACTATATAAAATATGTACAATTCACCATCATTAGCCTAGCACTCCTACCTCACTTTTTTCTTCACAGTAATGTCATATTTATTTTTTTCTTCAAAATCCATAATTAATTTCATGAATGCCATTATAGCAAATGATATAATTACTCATTAGAGTTGTGGGCAATCATTTAAAAAGCCATTAAGAGTTAGTCATTGTGTTTTATTTGATTTGTTAACTAGAAACATTATTAGGATTTTTTTTCCCCCAGAGGCAAGATAAAGGGAAAAATATGCATTGTAGTATCTATTTTCAGCTTGTGAATAAAAATAATTTTCAAGGCCATATCTTTAAGACAGAGAGATTTCCCATCCTGTTCTTTTAAACCTGAAATGATTTAGCCCTTAGAATTCCCCGAAATAATCTGGCACAGTGCCAATCCTTGATTTCCTCCATGTTATATAGAATTTCCCCAGAATTTAGTCACACCTTTATACAATGACGAAGCAACAAAATATTTTTATAGATTATACATTTTAACTCTCTTGTTACGCATATGAAGAAACTGAGGACTAGTGAAATAAACATCTTGGAGAATTACTTCTTTATCAGGATGGTCCCCAAGTCCCTCTCAGCTCAGGAAGCTACTCCCTTTCTCCTATTCTTCTGTTTGAATAGTTTCTTTAATTCCTATAAATAAACCAAAGTGGTCTCTATCTGTTCTTTCACCCTGCTATTTTGGTACTTCACACTGTATGACAGTATTTATATACTTCCCCTTTTGTACCCCTAACCTATCTAAATTACAAACATGCTTCTAGGCCTAGCACATATCCTACTTCTCCATACAGTTGCCTTTAATCATTCCAGCAATAGTGATCTCTCCCTTCTTTAAAACATTTATAATCTTCTATTTTTTCATAATAGGTAATATTTATTTGCATGCTTGTTCTGTCTTCACAAATGGCTTTATTATATAAGATGCCAAATGTTGTTTCTGGTATTACTATTTCATACTGTTTAAATTTTTTGTTTTATAACACTTGAAGGGACTATGCCATCTATAACTCTAGATTGTAAGCTCCTCAAGAGAAAAGGTCAGGTCTATGGAATACAGAGTTTTCAGGATATTGCATACTATTATATACATAGGTAAGTACTCAATGCAAAACTGTTCACTGACTGGCAGACTGTCAAGTAAATGTCTACCTTATTTTCTTGTTTTTAACAAAGACTGCCCAGCATCATTTTAGTTTTCTATTATATAAACATATAGTTAGCTGAACTTCTTCTTAAAATCTTGATAAAATTGTCAGAGGGGAAACTAAGTGGCCATAGGACTCACTGCATCTTTCCTCAGTTCCTTGCTCAATCTCCCACGGGCCTATTTTTTAGTTTTTCCTCATTTTCATCTATTTTTCATAAGATATGTTCTAACATTAGTTACAAGAAAAACAAAAACAAACAAAAAATCTGTTTATTTATTGATATTATTTATCTTTTAGAATACTTCCTTCTTTATCTTTATTATCATATATCAGCTTACTCTCATTTATTTTGATATGTTCTTATACCTTTTACCTGTAAAGGAAATTCTGAATAATGGTGTTTTCTTACAACAAATCTTTAAAGTAAGTAATATTTAGTACTTTCACTTCAGGAAGTGTTTCACGAAATACATATTACTCAGTTGGGAATAATTAGCAGGTTCTATTTTACTATGCAAACAGAGAAACACAAAAAATAGGGTGAAAATATTTAAAAACACATATATTTACATATCAGATGAACCACTGATGAGCTGTGCATCAAAAAAGGACTTTTCTCTTAAAATTTTCTAATCATTTATACTGATATATATTAATGTTCATTTGTAATGAACAAATTATTTTTATTTTTTATTTTTTTAAATTTTTATTTAAAATACAGTTAGTTAACATGCAGTGTAATATTAGTTCCAGGTGAAAAATATTCTGATTCAACACTTTCATATAACACTTGGGGCTTATCACAAGTGCCCTCCTTAATCCACATCACTTATTTAGCCCATCCCTCCACCCCTCTCCCCTCCAGTAACCATCAGTATGTTCCACATAGTTAAAAATCTGTTTCTTGGTTTGCCTGTTTCTTTTTTGGTCCCTTTACTTATTGAACAAATTATTTTTAGCTGAATGAGCAGGCTGAAACTTTGACACTGAAGGTTCCACTGGGCAAAGGAGAGATGGGTGTGGAATGAAAGAACCAGCTGTACGTGATGGGAAGATAGCCAGTTTAGGTCATTAGAACATGGACTTCAAGCTACATGGTAGCCCACGTATTGGAAGATTTGGTGGTGAGGATATAATGAACCAGGGGTAGGAATTAGAAAAAAAATCACTCAAAATCAGGATAAAGGGGAAAGTAAGTGGCCACCTGATCACATTAAAACAGAAAAAATAAAACTAAAAAAGCCAGCTATCTAGTAAGTAAAACTGGCACACAGGATCTTAAGAAAGCCAAGTAAGCTTCAAGTTTAATGTGCAGTGAGATATTTTTAGCAAGAAGAATGGTATCAGCAAACTAAGGAGATCATATTTTGGATTTTTGTTATGTCCTCTTGAAAGGGAAAATCTTAGGATATTAAAAACCTGGAATGTTCTTTCTTGTAAATGGCATTTTTTTTCATATCTCTTTTTATTCCAGAAAACACAGTTCCATTTCTTCATATGGCCTTCTTTATCATTCTTTTTTAAAGGGTGTATTAGTCCTTTCAAATCTGTAGTGAAGAATGATTTTTCCAGTTTGGTGTTTTAGCCTAGAGCACTGGTATAAAGATCAGGACTTTTAATTTCTTGGAATCCCTTCAATGTTTATTTTAGTTATGTCAGATATTTGTGGAATTTTGTCGTGTTATATATTTATGCTGTACTTTATGCCATATGTATATATTTACATGGGGGTAATCACTTACAGTTTTTGATACTTCATCTAAACCAAAACCTGGGGCATTGATTTTGCTCATTACTAGTTTTTATTTCATGGTTTAAAAAATTTATTTTAGTAATGCTTCTCAAAGCAATCTCTCCTAAATGTATGGAACCAGAGTTATACTAGAAAGCAAGTTACTTTTTTATTACATATTATTTTCTAATATATTAAAATTAAAAACATACCTTAATATCTTATAAATATAAAACATTCATGAGGCACTTAATATTTAATGGACTGTATCTTATCTGTAAAATGTTATCACTATATGAATGTGTATAGTTTTATATTCTCTTCAATAATTAAGAATTTTGGGGGGCACCTGCATGGCTCAGTCAGTTAAGCATTTGCCTTTAGCTCAGGTTATGAATGAAGGGTCCTGGGATTGAGCCCCACATCAGCCTGCTTCTCCCTCTCCCTCCATCTGCTGCTTCTTCTGCTTGTATACTCTCTCTCTCTTTTTCCTCTGTCAAATAAATAAAATATTTAAAATAATAATCTCATTAAGAATTCTCTTCTTTTATTAAACATTTCTTAATAAAACAATCCTTTATTGCTTTCCAATACTGTTTCTGTTGATGTTTCATAATTTACTAATTTTTCCCAGTGGGGTACTGGTAGACACTTAACTACCTCCCATCAGTGGGAATGGGAAGTGATTTATAAAGTTTACCAATTTTTGTTATATAAAAATTCCCATCATAGCTGATTTCAAGACATCAGTGTGCCATCACTAAATGAAGAGTTGGGTATAGATATATTATAACTGGTACCAACACATCACTCAGTTACACATTTTTGTCATTATTATAAGCATCAGGATGCTTAATGTTGTGGGATATAAAAAGCTCTGAGTATCTCTGATTATTTGATATATATTCATAAGAATGAGATTACCATATTAGGCAGTATAACATTTTTAAGGTTCTTAATCACTACTTCCAAAAGTGTAGTATATACATTCTTTTCAAGTGTCCACTGAACATATGCCAAATAGACTATATCCTTGGCCATAAAACAAACTTCTTTGACCATAATGGCATCAAATTAGAGATCAGTAACAGAAAAAATAACAAGAAAAGACCCAAACACTTGGAAATCAAACACCACATTACTAATTCATTCATTGTCAAAGAAGAAGTCTCAAGTGAAATAAAATAAAAATATATATTTATTATATGTAATAAATATATATTTATATGCATGGAACTGAATGAAAGTGAAAATACAGCATGTCAAAATTTACAGGACACAGCTAAAGCAGTATTGAGAAGGATATCTATAGCATGAAATATATACATTAGAAAAGAGGAACAACCTCAATAATCTATGATATCACCTTAAGAACTGAGAAAAAGAAGCAAAGTAAACCCAAGACAAGCAGAAAGAAGGAAATCATAAAGATAAGAACAGAAATAAATTAACAACAGAAAAAGTTGTAGAGAAAATCAGTGAAACAAAGAGCTTGTTCTCTGAAAATATCAACAAAATTGGTAAAGTTCTAAAAAGACCAATAAAAAAAAAGAGAGAGGAGGGGAGACACAAATCACAAATATTTGGGACAAAATGAGATACCACTATAGATTTCACAGACATCATAAGGACTATAAAGGAGTGCTGCTACAAGCAACTCAACTGTAAAATTGACAATGTAGATGAAATGGATGAATTCTCTAAAAACCAAAAGCTACCACAACTCACCTAAGAAGAAATCTGTACTTTGAATATACCTATAGCTGTGGATGAAGTAGAATTCATAATTTAAAAAGCTCTGAAAAAGAAATCTATAGACACTAGTATCACTAAAGAATTCTATAAGCCAACTGAGGAAGAATTTACCACCAAATTTGTGCAGTCTTTGCCAGAAAAAGAAGGATGACTGCCCAGGTTATTTTGTGAAGCTATTATTTCCTTATTACCAAAACCAGGCAATAACAAACAAAACAAAATCAAGCAAACAAACAAAAAATTGCTACAGACTAGGGGCGCCTGGGTGGCTCAGTGGGTTAAAGCCTCTGCCTTTGGCTCAGGTCATGATCCCAGGATCCTGGGATCGAGCCCCACATCAGGCTCTCTGCTCGCTGGGGAGCCTACTTCCTCCTCTCTCTCTCTCTCTTTCTCTCTCTCTCTCTCTCTCTCTGCCTGCCTTTCTGCCTACTTGTGATCTCTCTCTGTCAAATAAATAAATAAAATCTTTAAAAAAAACAGCATTTGATGAACTTCAATACCTGTCCATGATAAAAACTCTCAGAGGGTGAGGGTGCTCTGGCTGTAGCATCTGTCACCCCATTGATCGTCAGGGTTGACTCCGCTGATCTGGCTGGCTAAGGGCGTGTCCCCTTCTTCACTTACCATATCATGTGTGTTCCTCCAGAATGGGAAGGTTTGATGGAAGAGGATGACATTTCCTGATAGAAGAGGAGGACCATTCTTCAGTCAAGGGCATAGGAGTAGCTGTGCTCCCCTGCTGGAACCTCTAAACTAGCTCTCATGGCCCATTTGTAGGAAAGGGTAGGGGAGTCAAGCTTCCAAGACTCCAGACGGGATCCAAAGGAGGCACTGTTTTTTGGCAGTCTGCCTTTCTTTAAAACAAACAAACAAAAACAAAATGAAAAGACTCTCAGGATTATAGGGATTATAGTGAACTTCCTCTACTTGATAAAGAGTATCTATGAAAAACCTACACCTAACATTATATATAACAGTGAGGGAATGAATGCTTTCTCTCTAAGATTAGAAACAAGGCAATAAAGTCCACTGACCTCTTTTATTCAACAGTGCTAGAAATTCTAGTCAGTGCAATAAGGCCAAGAATATATGGTAATTTTTAAAATAATGAGATGAAAATAATAAAATGTAGTTTACCCTTGCAGATTTTTAAAAAGATTTTATTTGTTTATTTGACAGACAGAAATCACAAGTAGGCAGAGAGGCAGGCAGAGAGAGAGGGGTGGGGAAGCAAGCTCCCTGCTGAGCAGAGAGTCTAATGCGGGGCTCGATCCCAGGACCCCAGAATCACGACCCGAGCCGAAGGCAGAGGCTTTAACCCACTGAGCCATCCAGGCACCCCCCATGCAAATATTTTTAAACAACTAAAATAGCATGAGCAATAGTGTTGAGATGTAATTGCTAAACTTGACTACATTAAAAGACTGTAGGAGAACGTACAGAATGGATTTCCAGGATAATTTCAAGGCTAAAATCTTATGATAAATATGCATTAAAACCCTTTTACATTTGATATGTATATTTACACAATTATAATATACAAATATTAAATATAATATCTTATATATACAGTTATGTAATATATATGCTTCTGTGTTTTATATATTCTGTATATATAGCAAACAATATATATATCATATATATATACAATTGCATTATATACATGTATATACACATGCACTTCTAGTTAAATTTTACTAAGAGGATGAATAACAGATTTTAAAATTCAAGTATATTTTCTCAGTATCCCGATTAATATTATTTCCTTCTGTGCATTTGTTGATGTATTCTCAGATAATCCAAACTGAAAAGGAAGAGGAAACATCTGTAAAACTACAAATCTGCTGAAAATACCTAACCCATAGAATGAAAGCTTTGGAGAACTATAGAACCTCACAATTATCAAGGTTCTTTGAAGCTTATTCCTTGATAAAGCAAGCTGCACTAAACTAGATCACATATGTATTCATATCTCTTAAATACATTCAGTAATGATGATTTCACTAATTCACAGGCATTCCAGAAACAACAAACCAACCTGAAGTCTAGGAATCTGAGAATTTTTTCAAAACTCGACATTTTCATGTGATTTTTGAAACCCTTTGGCAGAGAATGCTCCCTCAGTCCTGGAAATGTGGCTAGGTAGATTGCTAATATCCACAGCTAAGCTAACTTGAGGAATTGAAAATGACAGGCTATATTTGAATGTTACCTTCTCCACAATAATACATTTTTCCTCTTCATATCCAACAACAAAGACTGGTATAATAAATAATTCTGTGATGTACAGTAGTTCTTGACCATTAAATTATGCCTTTTACCTCTGGACTTATCATTCATAGGACATATAACATACCTAAAAGGTCCTTCCAGTGAGCAATACTGCTTGCTAGTGCTGAACCAAATTTAAATCTCTCTAGACTTATAATGAAATTGTTTGTTCACCTGATTGTTTTATTCAACTAATGATTTTGCAATATCACATTCAATTGAATAATTATACAAGGAGAGATGCTGAATGCCCATCTTTACTAGATTAGAATAATTTATAAGTGCAGTTTTTCTATTCCATTAAACAGTACCACCTTTTAATGAGACATAAGCACAATAAGGCAGACACAATGATATGTTACAAATATGAGAAAGAAAATACAATTTGGGTAGGCAGAAATGTTAGTGGAATATATGTCAGGAAAAGGATTTTTTATTTATCATCACAGAACAATGTACTCATAAGGGAGCCCAAAATAGCCTTAATACACAGACACACATACATACGCACAAGTGTGTGTATATTTACATTTATATATTTAACAACAAATAAATGGAAAACTAGACAGTTGGCATGTTTCTCATTTTGTATGGATGATTAGTAGCGGAACCAAGTCCAGAAATTTTATCTCAGGGCTTGTTTTCCTCCTAAAATAGTCTGAACCCTATGCTCAGAGTGTGGCTAATACGTGTACTTCTCTCTTGAGAATTTAAGGGAAAAGTTATTCTGTCTACTTCCCCCCCCGCCCTTTGCTCATGCCCTCAGTGTGTTCTCCTGTTTTTGCCTTGCTGTCCCTCTTTAAACTCAGTTTAATTCAGACAGTCTGGTGCTATTTATGAAGGCCCCATTGGGATGCCAGATGGCAGAACTATTCATCTCTCCTGTGGGTGCCTGGCCATGGGCCATAGGTTATTCATTTCTGGCTTTTAGTTCAACTGTGAAATGAGAATTGGCTATAACATGCTACTTTTGGAAGTAGCAGAACCTAATTTTAAAATGCCCTTACCATAAGCGTATCTGTATAATTGATTGAGGAAAAATAAAAATATTTTACTTTATTTACTCATTTTACTTTAACCCAATGTTTACATTTTTAGTTGTTCTTATTCACAAAAATCTGGGCTTTTTTTTTTTGTTTTAAAATGTTTTAGTTTGTGTATGTATTAGGACTTTAAACAGGAAGCCATTCCAGCACATATTTAAGCATACGTTTAAATCAAATAATCAGGTACATAATTATGTCTTTTTATATTCAGGGCTTTGTATCATGAGACAGCTACAGGAATCATGTGCTTAATTTAGGAGACTAACATTTAATTGCATAGAGAGATATACAACTTTGTAAAAAGCAATCAGTTGTTGTTATAGATCAGTGGTGTACAATTTGTGTCTTGTGTGTGACTCGGGGGCTTCTGTAGGGAACAAGTTTGGGAGGTTCCTTACAGCTAGGTTTCTCTAATCCCACTTCATCTAGAGTTGCTATGTTTTTATTTGGTTGATGTATAAGACAAGACTAAGCACTGGAGGTAATAAATAGTTTTGAGTAGATTTCAGTAATTTTTTTAAAAGATTATTTATTTATTTGTCGGAGAGCGAGCGAGCACAGGCAGACAGAGTGGCAGGCAGAGGCAGAGGGAGAAGCAGGCTCCCTGGCAAGCAAGGAGCCCGATGTGGGACTCAATCCCAGGACGCTGGGATCATGACCTAAGCCGAAGGCAGCCGCTTAACCAACTGAGCCACCCAGGCGTCCCGATTTCAGTAATTTTTATTAAAACTTTGTAATCCAATCACTCTGGTAGTGTCTGCACTTCCTACAGGAGGAATTATGTATACATAATGCCAAAAGATTTAATTATCTCAGGACCCAAATGTCTTTGCTCATAGATATCCTTAAAAGAGTCCAACAGGAAGAGTTAGCAATTTCACATTGGAACAATAATCAGGGTTGTCAGAAAGGCAGTGATATATCAGGGTTGTGGGCATTTCCTCAGTTTCCGTAATGATGAGATGCAGAGGACAGCTTGAAGCATCATGCCAGAGAAGATGTTGCACATGGGCACAGATCACAGTGACTGTAGAGAAGGGCAGTTCTGTGTTGTGCTGTGCTGTGAACAGTGGCAGAAAAGACAGTGGCAAGAGCCAGCCTGGGCAAAGAAATAGAGATGTTCAGTTGGTGTTTACCGAGCAATTAGAGTTCTTCCCAAAATGAGGAATGAAATGTTTTATTAATGCTATCTTATTTTTCCCCCATGGTCTGTGAGATGTGGAAACTTCCCAGTTTTATTCAATAATCATAATTATTTATTGCCCTGTGACTTTATGTAATTTTTAAGACTAGAAAGAGTGGTTTCCTTCTAAAATAGTGACAGTTACCTATTTGTTTCTAATGATGATAGGAGAAAGTATTTGGAAAAATTGAAAATTTATAAAATGTTTTTTATGAACATTTTTACTTTATTATTTCCTTGAGTAAACCTCGTTTCCTTCTAATCATAAGCTATAACACATCATTATAGTAATTATATATTCTATTCTATACCAAAATCCCAAAACTGTAAAATTGGTTAAAAGCCTAAAATTTTGGCCTCAGGTTCATATGTATTCTAACCCTATTGCAAACTTTATTAAATATTTTATTTCAAACAAGTTTTATTTAAACTCTCCATGTAATGGGGTAGCTGTTCTGATGCAGATTCAAAATCATACTTACCTCTGAAGAATATTCAGTTAGCACAACATAAATCATCGCAAATGCTATTTGGTACTGAAAAAGGAAAACAAATCGTCACAGAGGTAATCTAGGGAAGACAATTTTGGAAAGGAATTGCCACTTTGAAATTCTACCACAAAGAGAGGTATCAACTATGCATAATTGGTACCCACTTTCTCCCTTACAGTTAGAAGAGCAAGGAATTATTAATTGGTTAAAAATTTTTCCTGATGTGTCCATTTTCCCTCACACATGCATAATTTAGGATGCTTCTTGGAATATTTTTTGTCATTGAAATTATGTATTTTCTGATATTTAGAATTTATGCAATAGCTTAATGAATTTCTGTAACATTCATTTCCAAAACATGGAATTCGTGAAATGTTAAATATGTCTCATTTATTTCAGAAAATGAACCACCCTGGTGTTGAAATTGTATAGTCATATCAGAAATGTCACAAAGGGGGCCATTTTCCTATAATAGATCACTTTTCTGTTTAGATTGAAAATGATAAAGAGGGCAAGGCAAAATAATAGATGATATGTCTCATTCTGAATGTTTTTTTTACTCTAAAAAAAACACAGCCATCTGTTATCTGCATGTCAAGTTGTTGCAAGTAAGTGACATTTTTCTTTTTTATTTGAGAAGAAATTTATGAAAATGCTGAACAAAGTTAATTTAAAAACATATGGTGATATTAATAAAGCACCTATGTAAATACTAAATCCTTATTATCTTTTGTGTTTATGGGCTTGGATTAGGTTTTTAGCTGGATTGTGTAACTCCAGAACAATTCTTACTGCTCCAACTAAGTGAGACTTGGACTGTGTCCGTATGGGTAAAATGTGATAAAATGCGTTGTTTGAATAATTCTAGATCATTAACCATATTCTCTTGGAAAGTTAAATAATTGTGATTAAAATGCAATTATCACTTCTGCCTTTAGCCATGTATTTACCTCATGTCTATTTCTTGTGTTTGTTTATTATCAAAATCACTCTAAAATTGATAAAAGTTCATAAATATCTATTGGGGAAAGGGATACATGTGTAGTTAGAGAAATAGAAGGATTCCCGTCTATTCAAATTAGACCTAAACTATTCCAGGAGGATTGATTTGACAAGTAGATGCTTCAGAGATCAGGAGAGACAATCTCTTTGTTGCCAGCATCACTATGGTATGAACATATATTATTTTATTATAGTTTCTCATTAGAGAGCAGAGGGGCTGGTTCAACTTAACTGAATATAAATTCTTTTGGTTTAAACATAATCTAGTTATTTTCGACCCACAGATTAGACAGCGTTTAGGGTTGAGTTTATGTAAGCAGAATGGTGGCTACATTGTGGGATGTTATTTTAGAATCTCTACAAAGGACTTATACACATAGATTACTTAGTGAGACAGAAATATCTATAATAGAGTCAATTCCTTTTGTTCCAGAAGTTAATGTTTTAAAAGTGTAAGAATAGGAAATTAATGATTCATCTTAGGTAAAATATTACATATAAAAGTAATGTAATACTACTAATATTGCTATGGTTACATTTACAAGAAGGGGTAAATGACTGTTAAATTAGATCTTGGGGTGCCTGGCTGGCTTGGTTGGAAGAGTGTGTGACTTTTGATCTCGGGGTCATGAGTTTAAGCCCCAGGTTGAGTGCAGAGATTACTTAAATAAGCATAAATAAATAAATAAATAAATAAATAAATAAATAAATAAGGAAGATTCTATCTGAGCTCACATTTCGTAGATGATATGGAAAAAAAGCCTCAGGGCTCATTAGAACTCTAGAGAGGGGAAAGGAAAGGATGCACAGATAGAAGGAAACAGTTACAGAATAGGAGCATAAATGACATACTAGTGTATTTTGCTTAGTCTGATCTTGGCTATAAAGTTCTTAAGAGGCATAAAAATCGAAAATGGGAACTAGGACTATATTTGCTGCAAAATCCAATATTGAGCTGGTTTAGTTTTGTATTATATAATTGTCATCACCATTGTATGATTTGAGAAGTGATCAAAAATGTTTTTGTCAACTATATCCTACCATTTTGTCAACTAAATGTCCCCAGCTCTACAGGACAGTGTCTCTACTATGATAGACATTTTGCCAAATTGGAGATTTCATTCAAATACAATTGTCTCCTTGGGAAGTAAAGTGACTGTAATCATACTACTAGGCAATTACTAGGAGTTAAATGACT
Organism: Taxidea taxus jeffersonii; assembly: GCA_003697995.1. NCBI lineage: Eukaryota > Metazoa > Chordata > Mammalia > Carnivora > Mustelidae > Taxidea > Taxidea taxus. Next base: position 28,170 of record RCUC01167368.1, on the reverse strand, counting down.
CACAGGCAATAACAGGGCACATCATGTCAGGAAAGGAGATGGAAGTATAGAAAGTTGGAAGTAAGCTTTTCAAACGTGGCCATTCTCTTCTGAATTTGCCTTTTCCAGAACTTACTTAAAAATAACATTCTTGATATATACAAGACTGAACTTGCCATTGAACAATAATATAATCCTTTGTACTTATTTTTCTCTACTATTACTATTACTATTACTACTAAAAACACAATACAAAAGTGACTGTTTTCCCCATCATGGAATTAAGGTTGGATCTGTGAAATAGTAGATGCATGTGATTTTCGAAAAGCACAGTGTTCTGCTCATATAGAAAGTGTCTGATTAAATTTTATTTTTTGCTGTGCTTTGTCTCAAATTTAATCACAAAATCTATTGACTTCATAAAAATAACCATATTCCTGCCTTAAAAACTTAAAAATATTTCTTAAGAAATGCATGCTGAAGTATTTAGGTTTGAAATATCATGATGTCTGCCACTTACTTTTATTTTTTTCTAGCTTCACTAAGATACATTTGATAAATAACATTGTATAACTTTAAGATGTACAACATGATGATTTAATATATGTGTATAATGCGAAATGACTACCACATTAAGGTTAGTTAACACATCTGTCATTTCATATAGTTACTTTTTTGTGGTAAAACAGTTCAGGCTTATTCTCTAAGCAAAATTCCAGCATCCAGTAGAGTGTGGTTAACTATATTTACCATGCTGTGCATTAGATCCCTAGAACTGATTGATCTTATAACTGGGATTTCGTACCTTTAGTTCAGCACCATACCATTTCCCCTATTCTAGATCCCACCAATGTACTCTGTTCCTATGAGTTCAACTTCTTAAAAGTTCCACATATCAGCGAAAGTATGCAGTATGTTTTATTGCTTTTCAGTCATGCGGTAACAACAGTAGTTGCTTTTTCTTTAAAGCTGAATAATACACCATTGTGTGTGTATATCTGTATACATTTACATTTTCTTTATCCATTCATCTATCTGTGATAAGTTAGGTTGTTTCTATATTTTGACTGTAGGGAATAGTGCAGTGAATTTGAGGATGCAGAGATCTCTTTAAGATAGAGGTTTCATTTCCTTCAGATATATACCTAGAAGTAAGATTGCAAGATTATATGGTAGTTCTATTTTAATTTTTAAAGAAACTTCCAAGTATTTTCCATAATGGCTGTACCAATTTACATTCCTACCAACAGTGCAGAAAGGCTTTCCACATCTTTACGAGTACTTGTTCTCTTTTTGATAACAGGTGTTATCAAATCACCAACATGTGTGATTTGTATGTGGTTTTGATTTGTATTTTCCTGATGATTGGTGATGTTGAGCACCTTCTCATGTACTTGGTGTTATTTGTATGTTGCCTCTGTAACAAAAAAAAAAAAAAAAAAGAAAGAAAGAAATCTGTTCTGGTCCTTTTCCCATTTTCAAATAGTTATTTGGGGGGGGTTGTTATTGAACTGTATGAGTTCATTATATATTTGGTTATTAACTGTTTTTTAGATATATGATTTACAAATATTTTCTTGCCTTCTGTTTTGCCTCTTCATTTCGTTGTTTCTTTTGCTTTTCAGCTTTTTAGTCTGATATTCCCACATATTTATTTTTGCTTTTGTTGTTGTACTTTTGGTGCTTTTCAGTGCCAGTAGAGCTCTTTCTCTATATTTTCTTCCAGGAATTTATAGTTTCAGGTCTTATATTTAAGCCTTTAAGCACTGAATATGTAGATCACTTTGATAGTTATGGGCATTTTAACAATATGAAATTTTCTGATCCATGCACATGTGATATCTTTCCATTTATCTGTGTCTTTTTCAGTTTCTTTCAGTGGTGTCTTACAGTTTTAAGTGTACAGATCTTTCACCTCCTTAGTTAAATATATTCCTAAATATTTTATTATTTGTAATACTATGGAAAATGGGATTATTTTCTTTACATCTTTTCAAAGGGTTCACTGTTGGTATATAGAAACACAACTGATAGCATGTAGCTTTTTTATCATGCAATTTTACTGAATTTATTTATTATTTCTAACATTTTTTGATGGAATCTTTAGGATGCTCTATATAAAAAGGATCATGTTATCTGCAGAGACAATTTTACTTTTTCCTTTCCCATTTGAATGTCTTTCATTTCTTTTTCTTGCCTAATTTTTCTAGCCAGGACTTCTGGTACTATGTTGAAAAGGAGTGGTGAGAGTCTGCACCTTATCTTGTTCCTGATCTTAAAGAAAAAAATTTAAACTTTTCACTATTGAGCATAGTGTTAGTTGTGGCCTTATCCTATATGGCAATTGATATGTTGTGATATGTTCCTTCTGTACCCAATTTGTTGAGTGTTTTTATCATGAAGTAATATTATGCTTTGTCAAATGCCTTTTCTACATCCATTGAATAATCATTTGATTTTATCTTTCATTCTATTAATGTGGTATATCACATTAATTGATTTGCATATATTGAACCATCCTTGCATCCCAGGGATAAATCTTACTTGATCATCATGAATGATTCTTTTAATGTGTGCTGAATTTGGCTTGCTAGTATTTTGTTTAGGATTTTTGCATCTATTTTTATCATGGGTATTGGCCTATACTTTTGGGTGGGAACATTGAGCTTTGTGGTTGAGTAAGCCACTGGTTGTATTCCACTCTTGGAAGGGTCACTAGCCAAGCTCTCTAGTCTCAAGGGGCTGAAAGCTGGGATTTACAATTAGGTGGGATTATTGGTTGGGCTCTCCACCTGGGTGAAATGCACCCAGAAACCTAGCAGTGTTATAGTCTAGGCTCCTTGGTTGAGCAGTATTACAGGTTGTACTCTGAGACTTCCCAGGCTTCCTGGAATACTGCTTAGGCTCTCTGGTCAGGTGGGGCCAGAAGTTATGCTTAGTAATTAGGCAGGAATACTGGCTTGGCTCCCTGGCAGAACAGGATTTTAGAGTGGGTTCCACAGGTTCCCAGGTTCTCTGGCAAGGCTTCTTGGTCAGATGGGGCTGCTAACTTGGTTTCCTACTTGGGAAGGTTGTTGAATGGGCTCCATAGGCAGGATAGCTCACTGGCTAGGGACCCAAACTGGGCGGAACTGACAACTGAGCTCCCTGGCCAAATGAGGATGCTGGCTGGGTTTTGCAGATAGATTCAGCCACTGGCTAGATTCAGCACTAGGGTGCTGCCACTAGCAGGAATGCCCTGTGAGCCACACCTCCTTTCTATCTCTAGGTAATTTTCCCAGTGATTCCTGTGAGTCAATACCTAAGTAGGCCTCCCATGAAACATCCTGGAATGCTGGTGGATCTAGATGCCCACCTTGGGATTTCATTTTCCCACTGGAGAAACAATAGGTTCAGGGGATGCACCAAATATGGTGCTGTGCTAGTTTTAGGGGAGGACCACTGCAGTAAAAGTGAAACTTCTTTTACCCTTCTGGGTTTTTGTTGTGGTGGTGGGTTTTTGTTTTGCTTGGTTTTGGTTTTGGTTTTGGTTTTGGTTTTAGTTCCTATGGTCTAAGGTTGGGGGGAGGATTCTTTAGCCTCATTCCTGGTTCTGAGATCTTCAGAAATGAATCTTTCTATGCATATGGCTAATTGCTGTTTTGTGACAGGAGGTCAACCAAAGCCAGGAGCTACATATTTTGCCATTACTGACATTAGCTAGGTCCTGCAACTTATTTTTAAATAGCTCAGCCAAAATAGTCAGTCTGCCTGTCTATCTATCCATTCACCATCTATCAAGAAATGAGGCCAGTATGAGCAAATATTAATGAATCAAGTGAAGAGTATGCCAGTGTATGATGGAAATTTTTTTTAAATAAAAATGTTGGGGAAACATGAATGAAAATCATTTGTCTTTATTTAGTTGGTAATTATTTTAGATGACTAGCTACCTACTCTTCAGTAATCATTGTACTTAACTATATACATGTTATGGAGCTAAGCATCTGCATTCATCATTGTATTTAATTCTTACAGTCCTGAATGATAGGCTTTATTATCACATTTCCCAGACATGAATACTGATGTCTAGACAGGTAAGTAAGCAATGTTTCTCATAAGTAACAAAGCCATGTTCTATTGAGAGAGAGCCACCTTTGCAAGGATTTGGTCTATGTCAAACATCTTTGGAATTTCTGAAAATTGTTACCAAGTTTAAAGTTTTTTTTTTTTTTTAATTTCAGACTGTATATTACACCTCAGCAAGTATTATTATAGAAAACAAAAGTCTATCACAGCTCACATGAAAACATAACATTACAGTTTCTAGATCATTGTGTTCATTCTCTTCTTATCTGTATTCCTCTCTGTAGCAAACATCCAAGTGTGAGCTCTTCTCAGGGATGTAGTTGAACTGAATTGTAGCTGAATTCCTTATAAAATTTGTCTTATCACCTACTGGTGATAACTCACATCTCACTTTCTTTACTTCAGACATCTCAACCATCTTTAGTGAAAGTAAAGCAGAAGGAAATTAAGGCTGGAAAGTAGATATAAAACTCCAAACAATAAGCAAACAAAAACATTGAATGCACTCACTTGCCTATTTTCTCTCTTCTTTCTCTCTCTCTTCCTCTCTTTCTCTCGCACACACGCATGCAGGCATGCACCATGTGAGAGAAAGAAACCTACTTCCTGATCTGGGTTATAAAGTACTTCTTTCTACAAAATTCTGCAAAATTTCCTTTCTAATTATAAAAGACTAAGAATATGCTCCCAGAAATGAAAAAGTTTAATTTTAAATATACCTATTTATGGTACTCTAAAGGATTCATACATACAGTAATCCTGCCAAACAGGATTCTTTTTCTTCCCCCCAGTGCTTTGATTTTTAGTTTAACTTTTCTATTTATTTCTTGCAAAAAAAAAAAAAAAAAGCTGAGAAGGAAATGATTGAAAGTAAAAGAATAATAAAGTATTCTAGTCTCCAAGAATTATTAACTTAAATCTTTCATATTTTGTTTCTCATTTATTTATGAATTGCAACAGATATTTGGATTAATTGGAAATCTAAACACATTTCAACTCAAATTAGTTCATTATGGTACACTTGATTTTTAATATGACTTGCTATTTGTATTCCCACCTCATTTGTTAAAAATGAAAAATTTAACTTATGCCAGTAATTAAGAGAATTATTAGGATAGAAACAACTTAAATTATGTGACTAAAATAATTAATATGAAATAATTACATGCAGATATGTTTAGTATGATTCCTGAAATAACAAGACAGAAATCATTTTGTATTCTACAATGGAAATAATGAGTGGGCTGTTTTTTAAATCTCTTAACTTTGGGAACTTCTTTATTCTATCTAGTATATAGCCATATCAAACCTCCCTTTTACCCCATGCTACAATCCAACAGTTTGGCAATTTCTAAAATATCAGAGAAAGAAAAATCTCAACTCAAACTCTATCCCATACTTCAATGTAGTTACAGTATTGCTGGGATATATAATATTTTTTTTTTACATTTTGTAGTATAAGGTGCTATTTTTTAACAAGTATTAACTTCAATGACTGTATGCTTCTAGATAGCATACACTGGAAGCAGACTTGCAAGGAAGAACTCATTAGTAAGCCCATGTTTTCAGAAACAGAAGAAAAGCCAAGGACTGAGAGATGGTGCTATAATCTTAAAAATAAGAATTTTTGTAACAAGGCTCCAAATTTGGAGCAGCGATGGATCACATGAAATATCAGATAATAACTTAAGTAGATGAATCTATAGCCAGCTAAGAGACAACCAGAAATGAAACTTAGGTACACTGGATTTCAGGTGTCATGTGCCTTATGTCTATAATTTAGAGTATAGTTATGAAGTGAGAGTTTACATTAAGGTCATAGGGAAGTTTACTTACATAAAAAGACCAGATGGAATGAGTTAAGGGTTTCATACTCTGTGAAGATAATATATTGTATACTATTCATTAAATAAAGGCATTTTGGTAAATGGCAAGTCTTTTGTGTACTTCCAATAATTTTATTTGCACTGATAATAATAGTCACTTGCCCAAGTAAGGAAGTCAAAATGCCTTCATCATTGCATGAGCCTGCAGTGAGAGAAGCAAGTATTAGGGAAAAAAAAAAAGTTTGCTTTCCAAATTGAGCATCTGAGTAATAAATTAATCATCATGGTGATGATAAAAGGGTTATGATTATAATGGTGGTGATGATGGTGGTAATCAAAATGATGTTAGGATTTTATTGAGTTTTTACTATATTCAAGTACTATATTATATACTATACACAGTCTCATTTAATTCTTACAAAAATGCTAGGAAGACCATTATTACTGTTCCTAGTTCAGGAGAAAACTGAAGCTCTGACAATTGAGATAACTTGTACATAGTTAAGTAGCTATTAAGTGTCAAAGGTAAGATATACACTTTGATCTGTTTGCTTTCAGAAGTCGTGCTTTTTTTTTAATTAGGGTACACTCAAGACACTGCTTAAAGCCACCAGTATTCACAGTTAAACCCGGTTATAATATTTTGCTTTAAAACACACAGTAATAGCTGGAAGGGAGATAAGTCTCTATTGCTTTCCAGTCCTCCCTGTGTGTAGGTACTGGGGCTCTTCCATCTTTCTGAGTAACAGAGACTGTACATTTGTTTTAGGGGAGAATGGGCTTATGAGTATTCTAAACCATTGCCAGGAAAGGGAGCACACTGGTTAAGATAAAGCTTTGAAACTCTTGAGACATAAGCAGATTGGACTTCAGTAAATTAACCTGTAAGGTCTGGGTGTATAAACACATGTAACTGGGGAGGTCTGCCCAGTGGAAATGGCTCCTTTGTGGAAATGACGTATGATTCATGCTTAAATGCTGATGGACAGGTTATTTGAGGTGTTGGCTCAGCCTGAATGAGTTTCTGTTATGATACTGATGTTTGATCTGCCCGTGGTTACCCCTGCCCCTCTTTAGCTGATTCCATCTAGGACCCTTTTGCTTTACCAAATTTCCTCTCATGGCCTAGCCTAAGTGACTTTTACTTATGTCTCAGATATTGGTTACTCTGGGTCTTTGATTTTCTTCTTATTCTTCTGTTTACCATAGAGTCTCAAAACACATGTTTTTCATGTTTTCTTATTTCTGAAATTAACATGTAACTTTGAATCTGTGAGATCTTAAAATCAGTCAAACAACAATGATGACTTAGTGGCAATTATCAGTGCACATGTGAACTTTTTCAGAGTTGTACATATCATAATATATGATACAAAGGTAGGTCTAAATTAATTTAAAAGTACTTCTAAAATAAATATATAAAATTATAAGATAAACACTGGTATATTATAACTTTCCAGTCCTACCTGAGCACAGATACTGGGCTCTTCCTTCTTTTCCATCTTTCCAAGTGACAGAAACTGCACATTCTGTTTTAGGGATGAATGCTTAATGAGTATTCTAAACCATTGCCAGGAAGGGGAGCACAGTAGTTAAGATAGAGCTTAGAAACTCTTGAGACATAAGCAGATCAGACTTCTGCTGCTTTAGGTATATGTGAAACTTATACCTGGTACTTTAGGTATATGTGAAGAGCTGTCTCAAGATTTATTTGGTCTAATATTAATGAGAAGAGATTATAGTAGTAGTCTTCCCCAATATTATGGAAAAAGTACTTTGTAGCATTTAAAATGTATGTCTCTTTTCATAACCAAATTGCTCTCTAATAATCAAGAGATGTCCAACACCAGACCAGTCTGTCTTAAAGTACAATGAACTCACCATCACTGGAGGTCAGGTGAAAAGAGTGGCTAACCATTAGAAAGATAGTATTCTTTGAATGGTATGGAAGGTAGACTTAATGATCGTGCAGTTCCCTTCCCAGTTATGGTCCCTTCCAGTTATTAAATATCAATTCTGTGGGGCTTTTTGTAAGGGCTTTTAATGGCCTATACCATGAAGTTACATATGATGGAATCTTGGGGTAACAGGAAAAATATTTTAGAGCATAAATAGCTCCAACCAACTGCTCCTTTTTATTTTTTTTTCTTGGCAAAACTATCAAAATATGACACCTGCACCCCTGGAGATATGTTTATTTTATAGTTAATAAAATGGAAGGCAACTGTTTCTGAAACTGACATTTTGCTTCAAGAATCTGAATCTAAATGTATGTATCTCAAGAGAAATGAGGAAAAGCTATATGGTATGGACATCTGTTTTATTATTGCATTTTTGTGTTCATCATACCTTGCCTCTTTTCAAAATAAAACACTTATCTCTTTGAGGACTTTGCCATCCCAATTTCTATATAGCTCTTGTAGAGTACTCTGGCTATAGAAATAGGCATGTGGCCCAGTATTGGGTCACATCATAACCCACCCTCCTGCTCCTTCTTTGATAGTGACTGGTCAAAGGATGGGCTCATTATCTGTAGACTCCCCCTAAGAGTCTTTCTCTTTGTTTTTTGTTTATAGATTTCAGATAATCCAAGCTTTTATTTCTGTGTAGTCAAGTCTCCCTTTCTAGAAGCATAAAGAAATAAGGTAAAACTCTTTAAAAAAAAAAAAAAGATTTAATTTATCTTAGAGAAAGAGAGTAAGAGTAAGTGGTGAGAGTGGCAGAAGGAGAGGCAGAGAGAATCTCAAGCAGACTCCACACTGAGTGCAGGGCTCAGTATGGAGCTCAGTCTCACAACCCTGAGATCATGACCTGAGCCAAAATCAAGATTTCTTAACCAACTGAGTCACCCAGGTGCCTGGTTAAGGGAAAAACTCTTAAAAAGATCTTGGAGAGTAGAGAGTTCCTCGGTGGCTCAGTTGTTAAGTGTCTGCCTTTGGCTCAGATCATGATCCCAGGGTCCTGGATTTGAGCCACACATTAGGCTCCCCTCTTGGTGGAAAGCCTACTTCTCCCTTTCCCTCTCCCCTGGCTTGTGTTCTCTCTCTCAGTCAAATAAATGAATAAAATCTTAAAAAAATATATTTTGGAGAGAGAAGAAAAGACAGAGAGTGAAAAATCAAGTATTTTGCATTTCTGATGTTTCAGAGGCCAACTCCATCTCTGAGCTCCCACAGTAAGTGAGCTAATACATTTTTATCATTTTTTTCTTACATTTGTTTGAAATGGATAGCTGTATTTTGCAACATGAACCTTGAGTAATAGTGACAAGACTACTAGTGGTGAACGTTTTAAGTGACATGTTCTAATACAGGATTAGTGGGATGGTAAGTAGTGAAATTTCCTTTATACCTAATTAGGAAATTATGATGGAAATAATAATGCCTGTCATTGAATCATGGGTGAATTATCGGCTGCTGAATCCTCAAGCATTCTTATACTTGTGTGAGTTTGGGAAGTTTTAATAAAAAAGACAGGTCAGAAACTTGAATTATGTGTAGGTTGCTTCCAACATCCTTTTAAAAGATTCCACATATTGCAATGAGCACTGGGTGTTATACACAAACAATGAATCGTGGAACACTACATCAAAAACTAATGAAGTACTGTATGGGACTAACATGACATAAAAAAAATAATAAAAATAAAAGATTCCTCATAAATGAGAAAGATGTTTGTAAGCTAATATATTTGGTAGCAAGGAGGAGAAGCAAAGAGTTTTAACAAGAGATAGACACTTGAGGAGACAGAGAGAGAAGACTGATATATCAGGATCCCCCCAAATAGCTCTTGCTGAGTACCAAATGATCTGAAAAGGTAGTGATTATATCATAAAGTACTTTTCACTGAGGACAGCCAAGTGGCAGAGAGGCAATTTGCAATGCCTTACTGTTCTAGCCAAATATTTCACATTGCTTAGACACAAAGTACAAACACAGGAAAGTTTAGTTGAGGCCTGATACCACCAAGAGACTCAAAATAGCAAAAATAAGTTATATGTTACAGGACCATTAGCCAATAGTATTTCTGGTTATTAACTCCTAGAGGACACTAGGATTAATACAGAATGTAGCTGACAGTGTTTTCAAGGTTGTGTTGACAGAGAAAATCCAAGTTTGCCAATGGTAACAACACTCTAGATCAGAGAAAGGAAAGCTGACTATCTGTACTACATGCCATGAAAATGGCAGTAGAAAACATTTACGTAGGTTATCTTCTTTCCCCTCTATTATTACACAGTGAGAATTTAAAAAAAAATTTTTTTTAATTTTACTTTTTTAATTTACTTGATAAACAGAGATCACGAGTAGGCAGAGAAGCAGGCAGAGAGAGAGAAGGAAGCAGGCTCCCCGCTGAGCAGAGAGCCCGATGCGGGGGCTCGATCCCAGGACCCTGAGATCATGACCTGAGCCAAAGGCAGAGGCTTAACCCACTGAGCCATCCAGGTGCCCCCACAGTGAGAATTTTGTAGTGATGGCAGTGATTGTTGTTCCAGTGGTATCAGGATCACATACAGCAAACCTGGATTTAGGCCTTTTTGCTGGATGCAGTAACTGGATATAACCCTGTGTGTTTCACCTTCAGTTTGGGAGCATATTTTGTTGTATCCAGAAAAGTTACATTATGGTAGGAGAGGAAATTCTTGAAAATATACTTTTGTGAACACTGACAAAAATGCTCTCATTGACCAAATTCTACTGAAGCTCTTCTGAGCTCTTTTTCAAGTAGACCTTGACTTTTGGACTTCCATGTTTGTGTCTGCATTGTCCAGTTTTAGCAGGAATTCTGCTAAGTCAGGTTAGTCACCCTCAATCTCTGATTAAGTGCCACATCCTCTATTAGCCCCCAGGTGATATCTGATCCCCTTGGCTTCCCTTAGTTTAGCTAGAATCTCCCCTTATCCCTGATGTTTCCTCTTAGTAATTTTCCATTCACTGACCCTCACCTTGCTCCTTGGTATAAATTCCCACTTTTCCTTTCTGTATTCAAACTTCAGCCCTATCTCTTTCCCCTACTACAAAACCCCATTCTCATAGCCCTCTTGTATACTTATGGTGATAGTTCTTTTTGAGTAAAGTCTGTCATACTACTTTTTTAGCAAGTCTTTGATTAATTTTCTCTTTAATTAAATAAGTCCATCCTAAGTTCAGATTTTATTTAATATCCATGAAGAGACATTTGCATTTCTGAAAAGTTTTCACTGTTTAGTGAATTAATCTTTGTTTAGGGAATTTCAGGCATCAGTTGGAAAGGTATTTTGGTACAGAAAAAAAATTTTATCACTTTTAAAATCACACAATTTTAGCAACTATTACTGCATCAACAAGTAAAACATCAAATTGTGTTTTCTAATAAGATGGCAAGAAGTTGTAGCTTTAAACATATGGACTCTATGTTTGCCAACATTGTTTTGGAAAATGTATACACTTTCTAAGCAATATATGATTAAAGGGAAAAAAGTAAGACCTATAAGAAAAGGCCAGAAGAGTCTGAGGAAAAAAAGTGCCAATACTTTTCCAGTGTGTGAGGGAAAAAAAAAAAAAAAAACTTTCTGAAAACCAAGATGGGACAATTGCATGCTAATTGCCTACCAATTAGACACAGTAAAATGATGTCAGTGAGCTCCCCAAATTGCTGTTATTTTCTGTTTTCATGAGGTTTTAAAATTATCCTTTTATTCCATTCACCATCCCTTCCCAGCTATAGAATTTCATTACCCCCTTTTTTTGTCTGAAATTATAGCTCAAATTCAAAGGCCTAATTAAGAAAGAGGAATTCGAGCAATTCTGACAACTTCTTTTCAATAGAAATCTTCTCACTGAGCAATTCAGTCCATTCAAGAACAACTACAGCAAAGCTTTCCCTTAATGATTGATATTGTTCTCCACTGAGGCTCTGACCTCATCAGAGCAGTTAGTCCTGCTAGGTTTGGTAACTTTCTCTCAAATAATTCTTTGCATTTAAAATTATTTGCTGCCTGAAGGCATAGCAATATAGCAAAACTAGACCAATGGCTGAGATTTGAACTTAACATAGAAATTTTTAAAAGGAAAGGAAGGAAAGGGAAGAAGGACAGAAAGGAATTGAAAATCAGAGGCAGTAACTTCTCTATACAGGAATTCTGGGATGTCATCCTGTTTGCCATTTACATCTGTCACTGCTACCATTTCTTCCCACTCCCTGCTTTTATACTGACATAGACCCATTTTGACTGACCTTTCATCAGGCTCCTCTGGACCCCCTTCTGAATTAGGTCTTGATGTCTTTGAATCATTCAGTTTTAGCAAGAATCCTGCTAAGTCAGTTTAGTCAGACTCTCCCATCCTTGATATCTAATATCCCTTTGATGAAGTTCTAGAACAGAGGTGAAGTTCCATGGGGTGAGGTCCAGAACTGATGACCAAGAAAGAATTCTTGATACATCTTTGGTGCAAAATGGTGGTTTATTAAAACACAGGGACAGGACCCCTGGGCAGGAAGAGCTGCTGCCCAGGGTTGTGAGGGATGGCAGGTTCTGTACCCTGTGGTTGGGGGAAAGTGAGGGAAAGGGAGGCTTCAAAGGGAGCTTTCATATGCTAAAGAGGGCCTACAAGGTGGTATTGCTTGATCAATGTTGTCTTTCCCCTTTTGGCAAGCCATTAACATCAAGATAGTTGGGAGATTCCTGGTGGAATGTCACATTCCTCCTATAAAATATCCTTGTCAATGAGCTTTAGGTTTAGAAGAAATTTAACTTTATTTACATTTCCTTCCGCCTCAGCCTCCTTTAGTTTTATGGAGGGGAGGGTGATGTTAGGGCTTGAGGAACTGAGTTACTTGTCTCTGGAAGTTAGACTATAGCTTCTTTGTTGTAAATCACTAGGACATTTGTAAACCGAGGGAGACTCCTGTCTTGCAGGACTGTGATCTCTGCCAGTTAACTATTTGTTTTTCTTTTATGGCAGCCAGGAGTGCCTGAGGGATGTCATGCATGTCACTGAGGTGGGGTGAGGGAGAGGGAGTATAAGGTGCCAGCTTTTGCTTTGTCCCCAGCCAGCCTTCTGCTCCCTCATCAACTTGATGCCTGATGAAATTCCTTTCCTACTTACTCTTCATATCTGATCCCCTTGCCTTCCTTCAGAAACTCCTGTTAAGGCACAGATTCCTCCTGCCTCATATTTCTCTGTAATTTTATATCTATTGACCCCACTCTGAATCTTGGTTAAATCCCCATTTGTGGGACGCCTGGGTGGCTCAGTTGGTTAAGTGGCTGCCTTTGGCTCAGGTCATGATCCCAGCATCCTGGAATCGAGTCCCGCATCAGGCTCCTTGCTCAGCAGGGAGCCTGCTTCTCCCTCTGCCTCTGCCTGCCACTCTGTCTGCCTGTGCTCACTCTCTCTCTAACAAATAAATAAATAAAATATTAAAAAAAAAAAGTCCCCATTTGTGCTTGTTATATTTGGAATTGAGCCCAGTTCTATGCTGAAATGTCATTTCCCCTATTGGAATAGTTTCTGAATAAAATCTGTGTTTACCACTCTAATGTCCAGCTCTCGTTTAACAGTGCCTAGGACTCTTTCTTCATCCCCTGGTCAGTAAAACTACACTGACTCTAGCATCATGCATTATCTGTTTATGATCTTTCCCTCCACTTCTGAATTCAATTTTCAAATCTCTGTTCTTAAAGATAGTGAACAAGTGATCCAAAATAAACGAGTATGGCATAAAAAATATTTTTGAGTAGAAAACATCTGAGTTCCTAAAATCCCGTATCTGCCTAAAAGTAGTATCTCCTTGCAAAACTCAGTTGTCATCTTTACTTCTAGGGAGCAACTCTAATCTCAGAGAAAAGAAGTCAGCACCACACCCAAACAGACATTATCACAAAGCTATCATTTGACCCATCTGTTATCTTAAGGGCTCATTTATCTTTGCAAAAACCCATTTATTTTTCCAAAAGTGCCCTCTCTCCCCCTTTCTAAGAAGCCATTTGTTTTCCCAGAAGTGCCCCTAAACCCTGTACTATTCTGTATTAAGATTTTATAAGCCTCAAATTCTAACTGACTGCTTGAGTCACATTTCTTTGTGAACTTTTGCTTACATACATAATTAAACCTGTTTTATTCTCCATTTGTCAGTTTAATTTGCAGGCTCCTAAACAAAAATCTAAGAGGGTAGAAGAAAAGTTTTTCCTCCCAGACAATAAAATTTCAAGGTCAGATCCCTCCAGGATAAATACCTACAGAGCTACAACCAGGCTCCCATTATATGATGGATATATATTTATTTTATTAGATTTACATTATACACAACTGTGTTTCTTTCTTTTTTGAATAAACTATAAGTTCTTTTAAAGTATAAAAATTTTTCTATTCATCTGTAAAACTTCAAATGCCTTACACAACATGTAAAACAAAGTATCCTTAATAAATGCATCTTGAATGAATGTGTGAAATATACAAGTGGATTATTAGTTATCCCATAGAGGAATTGACAGCATAGTCAGAACATTGTCTCAAGAATCTTCTAAGTTCTCTGAGTACATCTCAGATATTCGAAAGCTCTATATCATCAGTAAAGTACAATATCTGAAACTCGCAACAATCCCAACATCCTTTCAAGGATTTGTAGATTAAAGAGATATGTGAGCTAGCTTATTTCATTATTACCTAGGGAGTGGGTCTAAGAACATGATTATACAGTTGATGATTTAACACATTTTACACATATGAGGAAAATAGCAAACATGTATTTAGGGCCTGTTAGTTTTCAGTCATATTGCCTGAAGTAGTTTATTTAATTTCACAGGAATCCGATAGGGAAGGGATCCCTAATTTCATAGGATTCCTCGGAAACGAAAGGCTGTAGAGTGCAAGTAACTTGTTTACAGCCATGCATGCAGTGAGTCTTACAACAGGAATTCAGAGTTTTTAATTACAGTGTGCATTTTTAAAGCAGTTTAACCTGAGTTTCCTCCTTATAGATTGTGATTTTTGATTCTCTAATAATAGGAAAGTAAGGAGATTTCTTCTTCCTCTAGAAATGGGGAAGTTGAGAAAAACTGCTAGGTTGCAGCTTAAACTCAAGTTATTTTACCAGCTATATTTCCTACTGAGAGTACAATTCAGCAAAATAAGGGAATTTAGTTTCAAGATAAGAGCATCCCAGTGTGATTAAACTTGAAAACCATTTCAGGGAAATAACTAAGTATTTTACATGAGTATATCTTCCAAAAGAAATATCAGTCAGACCCACTGCAGCCTAAGCAGTTCTATCCTCTTGAGGAAATATAAATCATTGATGAAGGAAATAGTGTAAACAAGGTTCCCATGAATTAAGTAGCTATTTGGGAGCTGTCCTAGTTTGTTATCTCTACTAGAGTACAATAAAAGGACAGAGAAAGGAATTAAAGTAAAAGCAAGCAGAAGCATTACTTATTAAGGAATCATACAAGTGAATTCCAGACAGGTTAGAAATAACTGAAGTGTTAAGTGCCCTGGAAAGGTCTTCACTACAGGAAAGGAATAACCCGGAAGGAGGGGACTATACTGGTCCCACAAACATATTGTGCCACCTAGCAGTAGGTTAGTTCCAGACAAGGGACTGTGGACTAGCCCACACGAAATCATAAATTGGAAAAAAAATAAAAAGACATATCAAAATGAGACTCATTAAGTCTTACTTGAAGATGTTCCTAAATTTTCTGTTTATGTCCTGTTTGAAAAGTTATTTTCTCAAACATCCATCAGAAAAAAAAAATCTTATTTTACTAGAACTAAAGAATTAAAAAATGACCTTCATGTTTTTTCCTAAATATTAAAATAATGAAAACTTGGGAAAAAGTAATATCATCAGTTAGAAATTTATCTATACATGATTTTCGACACGTAAATTCTTGCCAGTACATGTCTAATTAAAATCATGTTTTTTATCAGTATATTACATATTTTCTCTTAACATGTAACATATTTTCTCTTATCATGTAATGTTTCTTTCAAACTATTTATATCTGTATACATATAAACATAACTTTTAAAATGTTTTATTTCAATATATTAAAGTATTTAACTTCTATAAATATTTGCCTCTTAATGGGTATTTCAGTTTATTTGACAAATAACACTTTTGTAAAAATCTGCATGGGTATCAAAGATGGTTTTTAGATCTGGCTAAATTTTTCAGAATTACTAAGTCCAAAAGATGAACATTTAAACATCTTACAAACATTGCCTACTACTCTTACTAATAAAGCTAGTCTCCACCCATGTTGTATCAGTGGCTGGGCTGGGCTCTCTTCAGATAGACCCATGCAGGCTATATGATTCCTTTGTTTTCATTTGATAAGGTTAGGACAAAATTAAAAGTAAACCCTAAAACCATGGGTGCTGAAACACAGGTAGATCCAACCATTCCCACCTTCCTGCCCACCCACCTAATCCCGGCTTCATGTGTTTCTGGTACCAGCTCTTGGTCTGTGGCCAGTCTCTGGGTGGTACAATTTTATTCTGAAGTCTAGGCAGAGAGGATGCTGAGAGAAGAGCTGAGGCCTGAAAAGAGTCTGGAATGATTTAAGACTGGAAGCGAGGACAGCTGTGTAAATTTCTCTTCTGTGTTTGAGATCCTCAGTGATAGAGTGGCTATCAAGTTAATAGGAAAACAGTTGGAAAAGACTGAAATTGTTTCTTTGTCAAGCCAAGGCTCTGAAGGGACATGGTTTAGCAAGTGACAGCTTCTGTAGCATGTCTTCACATCAGAAATTTGGTAGAGCAAGAGGATCCTTGCCAGGAATTCAACTACTTTAAAGAATTTTCCTGGACTTCTGGCACTTTCACTGCTGCTCCCTTCATTCTCTTCATCTCTACCTGCATAAGAAACTGTGAACATCAGTATTTTTGGTGTTTTTGAATTTTTAGTTGCTGTTTTTCTTCTTTTTTTTTTTTTCTTCAAAATTCAGGTACTTTGGGATTTGCAGGAAGAGGGAAAGAATGAATATTGGGTAGGTGACCAGTTTAGCAAATTTATCAAAGCACTTGGCAGTAGTCAATAAATTTGTGCTAATATTGTCTCAAATTATACATCAAAGCAAGATAGATAGAAGGCATTTTGTAGAAAAAAGAGAAAATTGTGATACTTCTTATTTTCTCCTGAGTGTTCTCTTCTCATCTTTAGCCATAAGACCATGTTCCAAGTTTCTACTTATATAACACATTTGGGTGTAGGAATTGTATCTCATCTCCAAATCCACACATGCCTATTGTCTCTAACTGGAGCATTTTCATTCTGCACTAAAATGATAGAAATATTTAGTGTAAAGAGACCATCTCCCAGATAAGAGTTCTACCTGAATTTCCCTCAAAGAATTGCAGTAGGTATTGAGCCCTCTCCAAACTCCTCCAGATGTAGAAGTTAATGGCTAGAATTTCCCATGTGAGTACTGGTTGTTCTTTACAAAATTAATCAGTATAATTCTGAGACTCTCCTAGTGGACAGGTTCCCTTGTAGATAGAAATTCTCTTTTGTTTTTAACATTTGCAACAATATACAGCAACTTTCACAAAATATAGGCTGAATATATGTGAATTGATTTAGCTATTTATGTAAAAATATTTAATTGTTTTGGAAAAGAGAGTAGTGTATGTGTGTGTGTTCTTTGTTGAAAAGATTTCAGTCATAGCAGTGTTTTAAGTCTGGATTTTTCATATTTTGGCTTTTGATGATAAAAAGCAAGCATTCTTGTTACTACATCTTTTTCATGGAAATGTCTTTGTATTTTAGTTTGTGTTGACAGTAGAATTAAAGAGTCAGTTTGGGGTTCAGTTGTCTTATTTAAAACAGTTGACAAATCATCTGAGTCCTACATAAAATGAGTGAAAATAATTGAGAATAAATAAACCTACATATTCCAAGATTAAAGGCTAATAAATGAAAGCAACGTGTCATAATTTTAATAAGATAAAGTCTTTTTTATTTTGCAGCATACTAATTCAGCCTATGTACTGCATCTCAATTAAGAAGTTTTTTTCATTGAAGTAGGAAGTACATTTCATCCAGGTATCTGTTCAGGTGTACTTCATTATCATAAACATTATAAAGTGGCCAATGATTCAGACCTCAGTAGAATTTATACACTTCTACTTATTTTGGTTAAGGCATTTGTTTTATCTGCTTTGAATTTATACACTTCTGCTTATTCTGGCTAAGGCAGTTGCTTTATCTGCCTTAGTCATGACAAACGTGAATACATAAGAGAGTATAAAGAACATTAGATGTTCTGTTCTAGTTTTCATATGAAAGCTTAAAAGCATTTTGTAGTAATAAAAACCACAAGAAATAAGAGATCAGAACTAAAGTGTTGCTTTGCAAGTCTCTCTTTTATTAAAAATATATTACTAACATATAGACTACATTTTTATATACTAGCCCAAAAGATAGGTTTAATTATTTGGACCTCATATAAAGGGAAGTAAAGATTTGGAAAGCAACCTGGATTCCTCTTTTTTCCCTTCCTTTTCCCACATTCAGCCAATTCCATATGCTTAACTAATCTCTTTACATGTACCCTTACATCTCTGTTAGACTATTGCAAAATTAATTTCTTTTAGTTCCTTTCTCTGACTAAATTTGTTCCACATCTAGGAATTTTATACTAGTTGTTTCTAGGTTTAGAGTACTTTCAGTGGAGAACTTAAATAATGAGGTCCTCTTTGACCTTCAAGTTTCAAAACTGTCCCTCAAGAGTGAGGCTTCCTAATCAATGAATCTACAAGGAAACTTCCCACTCAAGTCATTACCTATCACCCTATTTTATATCTTTGTAGAAAAAGATAGTATCAAAGGTGTTATGTTCAATTAATTGTACTGTGAGTTTGAAAATACAATCATACAATAAAACGTATGCAAAGATATATAGATTTTTTATTTTATAAAATGTATAAAATCCTTTTCATGAGTTCCCCAACCTTTCCCTACTAAATAGCATTACAACTTAGATTGGTCATTTAATATCTCCTTTATGTTAAGTTTTCTTAACAAATTTGGTATTTTGTCCATTCATATCAGACCTCAGTTTTGAGTCATCTACTTTGCTTAGTAAATAGTCATTTCCTGGCTCTGCACCCCAGTTCCTGTCAACTCTCAAGATGAAGTTTGAGTACACAAGTGAGTTTACTCTGTCATTGTAGTATCTGAGACAAGTTTTGTTCCCTGGAGCCAAATAGCTGATAAATATGGTTCCAGACATACATTGACATGTGACTGATCTTTCTGGAATTCAGAATGAGGGTTGGAAACAAGCACTGGAATCTGGTTCTCACTTTGGTCTTAAATACTTCTGCACATGGTTACATCTCTGTCTTATCTTCAGGTGTATGATGGGTTATGTTTCCTGTCAGAATTGTCACATATCCTTACCAAATGTACAAGATTTCTGTGCACCTGTATTCATGGGAGCTAGGCACACTAACATATTCATCTATCTTATTTATTCCATCAGTCACCTCTCCTGCTCTGTGTTGGGTATAGAATGCAATCTGCCCCATGCTTCTCCTCCTAAGATTTAGATCACTGTTTCTGATGCATTCAGGCTCACACTTTTCTATTATACACTCTGTCTAGATATCTGAGTCTGAAGGTGTGCAGGAAAATGGTTAACTTAGCAAGACAGAGACTGTGATCTTACATAACCTGCTTGCAAGGTGATCCTTTAGTTAATGGTTAGCTGGTAAAAATGGTTCACTGTTTCCAGACTTTTTGTGTAAATAGCATGATTTATGCTGAACATTTGCTTTCCTTCTGGGAGCCTGAGATTTTGGCACATGTCAAACAGAAGGTGACTATGTGACTACCTATAGTACATACTTTGGGCACTGAATCTCTAATGGGTTTCCCTGGGTAAAAACATCACACCCATGTTGTATTTAGTTGCTGCGGAAGAAGAATATACTTCATGAGGCCACTCTGGAAAGAAGAGAGCATAAGGAAGCCTGTACATGGATTTCTCCAGACTCCACCTATATATTTTCCCCTTGTTATATGATTTATATCCTTATAACATCACTGTAATAAGTCTTAGCCATGAGATAACCACATGATGAGTCCTGTAATTCCTTCACGTGAATATACAAATATGAGGGTCTTAAGGGCCCCAACACAGATCAGTAGTTAGATGAGAAACAGCAGTATAACAACAAAATCCTTAACTCCATGCTTTCACTACTAGGATGTGTTTTTTTTATTTTCTGTCCCACAACCTTCTGGGATTTATTTCCTACTGGATGTATTTTATAGCTGCATTTTGAAAGCATTCAACAACTATCCAGGTATTTTGGGATCGTTTTTGAGGGGATGTATGCCCATTAAAAGTTACTTGCATTTTTTTTTCCAGTTAGAAAAAACATCTTGTGAAAGAGTTCAGTCAAAGGGACCACATGGAGCTCTGATGGGAAATTGTGTAGTGGATGGCATTTAGTAGGTAGAGAGGTATTTAGGATACTTCTCTGAGACAATAGTTCAAGATAAAAGTGGCTTTAACAAGGTAGTTGCAGTGGAGCAAATAGGGGAGAAAAGTTAAAAGGACTGAATTTATATACCTGCATAACAAACAGAACATAGCAGTTGTACTTTGAGATGACTCTCCTAACTGCCCTTCTATGTACCTGCCTTACGCTGGGAATAATAAAATTTATATGCCCGGAAGAAAGAAAAGAAAATTCGACTCACTATATAGCTTTATGTTGGTCATTGAATGTAATGCAAGTCAATGGTTTCTTTCTGAGTTTACTTTTTGTTTAGATTTTATCCATTGAGTACTGCCAGAACCCTATCTATTTTAATTCTGTAACTCTCTTTAACTTTACTCTTTTTCATAAATGCAGTTTTGAAGTTCTGAATACCATTAAGGACATTAATGAATTGCATATGTGGGTATCGTTATTGCTGAGGTATGGAGTAGAAGAGAATGCTGAAGCATCTTCTTCAATGTCTAAGGCTTATTTCCCCCCTTCTTTCTTGAACTTCCCTCCAGCCATGTACTGTGTTAAATGTTCCAGTTTCACTTAGCTAAAATAAATAAGGATGAGAGAAAACATTCTGTGATAACATAGGACCAGGCAATCAAGTAATGACATGGATCAAGGGGCCCATTCAATGTTTATTGAACAAATAAACATTTTGAACTTTTATTTTGAACCAGGCTATATGTCAGGTTGCACAGGGTTTGCAAAAGTGATTAATGTATGAACCTCTCCTTAAAAGAATTTATGGTGTGTTTGTGATTAGAGAAAGTGAAAAACAGGCCTATGGAAGTCATTTTCTTTCTTCTACCCAAATAGATGTTAAGGCAACCTCTCCATGGCCTTTTCTAAAATGTATGTTTAGGAATATCAGTCTGTTAACAGTCAGAAGCATGCGCTGTCTAGCGCAGAGACTATGGCAGGAGTATTTAGTAGGATTATGTTGCAGTGAAGGGGTGACTAAAAATAAAGATAAAAGACAGAGGGGATAAGAATCCCATTGTCATGTGGGAAAAAGTAAATAAGACTTGGGAGATCAGGAGAATGGAGAAGACATGATTCTTGGGTTAACTTGTGATACAAAATAGTTTTATTTCTTTCTTGGAAAAATTAAAAATTATAAGGAGATATTAAATGGAGACATATGGAATTGAGAGGATGGGGAAAGTTTCTGAGACTATATTTGATTTTAAATACATTCAGTGTAGTGCATTAAAAAGTCACCATATTATAAACAGTCAATATTTATTTGAAAGTTTGACCCTGAAACAGTGAATATAGTGTCAGGCAACACCATTTACATAGTTCCAGTGATGGTGTGTAAAGAGAACCAGAGCAGAACTAATTGTGTGTGTGTGTGAGTGTGTATGTGTGTGTGTGTGTGTGTGTGTGTGCATGAACTTTTATCTTCACTCATCTTCTAAGAGCATTTTCCTTCTCATCTACTATTAGCATGTATTTGTTGTTTCAAAATAACCAAGAGAATAAGGTCTCTTCTGAATGTAATCATTTTTGTATCCAGTATTACTGGAATATATTTTTAATCTGTTGACATGATGCTCATTCTCTATGGCTTTAAAAATATCATTTATTGGGCACTCACTATGTTCCATACATATGCTATATATGCTTTGTATGCAATCTCATTTTAAATATGAGAACGGTGTCAGGGGGTGGTATATTATATGCACACATAGAATCCTGAACCCAATTCGATAGAACTGGCTTATGTGGCTAACCCAAATGCTAACAGCTGATAAGTGGCAGAGTCAGATTTGTGTACCTCATGTATAGCTTTAGGTAATGCATCCATAACAAATAGTAATTCTTAATTCCTTTCTTAATTGATTATATGGACTTCCTTAAATTTTATTCAAATGCAGTGGCACTTGAAGATGTGGCTGCTTCTGTGTCCTGCCATTAATCATTATGTATATAGAAACAGGGCTTTCTGTCCCAAACATGATATAGCTTGCCATTTCACTTATTCCCTATTACTGAACGTTCCCTACTATTGTTTCTGTGTTGAATCCATGGTATCTGCTGATTTGAAGGCAATATAGAAGCTTTCTTCTACTAATTTTGGAAGAAATGATTTAAATTTCCATTTGGCTGAAGGCCCAGGGAACCATACTGAAGGTTATATTTCAAAACCTGAAGTGTACAAGGGTATGGGGGCCAAAATTAGGCACAGGCTACATACTGATGAAGAAAGTAAAATCCAAAAACTTTATCTTAATGGAAATTGGTGAAGAAAATTGAAGAAAGTTTGAGAACTTCTGGAAGAGAACTTAAGTAGTTTTCAATAACAACTTTAAAGAATATTATATAGCACTGAAGCTCTAGCTGATATTAAAGAGCACAAATGATTAATGGAACAATTCTGCACTCTTTTCTGATTGTCTGCAGGATTCCTTCAAATATAATGTGAGAAGAGGAAACAAATACTGGTACATTACCAAAGTATCAGGGTGGCAGTATGGGTACAGAGGAAGATCAGAAGTTGAAGTACATGGGAGATTAGTGAGGCATAGTTGATATGACAACCGAAGAATTTCTCTGCTTAATGAAATGACAAAATGAGTGTGGGTTGATGGTACATGTGGAAGAATGGAGGCCAAAATATGAGTCAAGAGCAGCTTCAGTAAAGCAGGAAAACTAGAACTAATGACACTGGCAGAGGAAGAATTTCAGAATCACTATGAAGAACCCTAACTGTGGTCATTCATGTGGGTAGGTAAGAGAGTGAAATAGATTTGGGCATTATCAGAGAAGAGGAGCTTGAGGAATTAAGAGACCATAATGATGCTAAGAAATTGAGTAGAGAGAAAATATCGATAAAATATCAAAGTTAAAAGATTGTTGAAAAGGTTGGAAAGCCATGATCATAAAACATAGTAGATTCATTCTCTTTGATCTTTAGTTATCCTCCTCAATAATT
Organism: Taxidea taxus jeffersonii; assembly: GCA_003697995.1. Classification (NCBI taxonomy): domain Eukaryota; kingdom Metazoa; phylum Chordata; class Mammalia; order Carnivora; family Mustelidae; genus Taxidea; species Taxidea taxus. Next base: position 4,867 of record RCUC01167368.1, on the reverse strand, counting down.
TCCTGTAATATAGTGTTCAGTCTTTTCAGCTCTCATATGTGTATCAGCTCCCACACCAGAATGGAAGTTCTGCAAGGGCAGAGCATGTATGTTATTTTTCTTCTTGTCTAGCATGTACCTAATACCCATTTGTGGGAAGAATGGATAGATGGGGAGAAGGCTGAATGGAGGAATATATTAATAAGAGTACAATATATGGCAGAGGTATAGATTCTACAGGGGAAAATGTTATTAGCATATAGGGAGTATAATGGTGTAAAAATATCATTGGGAAGTTCAGTGGTAGAATATTTTCTTTCTCAGTGAGAAAATGGGAAAATTAGTGTCTTCTGTTGAGAACAGATGCTTTTCCTAGGGAAAAGGTATTGTTCACTGAGGAAAAGCAGAGGAGAAAGGAGTAAAAGTCATAATACATGGAAGAATTGGCATAGGATAAGGAATGTAGTTGAGCTATCCTGTAATAAGTTTGTGGGTGAAATAGCAGAGGGGACCAATTAATGCACAAGAAACCCAATGTGGATAAGGGGGATGAAAAACACAGAAGCTGTTCAGTAGGCTACAGGAACTCAAGAATAGCAAAGGGAGAAATGCATAGGTACAGTTAGTTATATAGAGACTGGCAAATCTTCTCAGTAATGGGTCAGATGATAAATATTTTAAGATTTTGGGGCCATACTCAGCTTCTTGTTATAGTATTAAATCCGTCATGAACAATTCATAAACAAATGAGCATGGCTATGTACTAATAAAACTACTTTATGGATGCTAAAATTTGAATTTCATATCGTTTTAGTGTGTAATATTGTTCTTTTGATTTATGTTCAACTGTTTATGATTATAAATATCATAGGGAATAAAAAAATCAAGGATATATTGAATTTGACCCATTTGCCTTAATAGATATATGCATGTGTAACTTTCCATACCGTTCCCTCCTATAAAGTATACATATTGCTTTATGCATTTTTATCTCTTTTTAAATTTTTTTTGCCTTTTTTTGAGAAAAAAAAGTAACTTAGTAACAGCCTTTAAGAGTTTAATGATGAGCTTGACTAAAAGGGAAGAATTCTGCTCTAATGGTTATAACTGGCACTTATCCAGGGTTTTCTTTTTAAGTGGATGAGGAAAGATGGTTCAGGGACACCAGTGCTGCTTCAGTTAACAGAATAAAAGGGGAAATGAAATGTTCAAACTTAAATATATTGGAAAACTAGTCAAATAATTTCAGTCAGAAAATGAAAGGTGTTTACCTTAAAATAAAATTATTATGTGTTACATTATAGATTGTTTCTCAGTACAGAGACATGAACCACAGTTTAGGGAGCTGGTGGAAGAAGAGAGCAGTGGTATAAAAGACTAGTATTTATCATTCACAGTGGCCAATGGCACATGTGAGGCTGCTGAGAAAATATAAATCTCCGATTAAGGCGGATGCTAGGGAGGAAGTACAGACAAAACAGAAGAAAAGAGTTCCTAAGTATAAACAGGGATTTAGGATTTCACAGGTATCTGCATAAAACATACTTTTGGAGAGGTAAGGAATGATTAGATTGGATAATCCAGGTTTTGTGAAACTATAGATCACAAGAAGAAAATTGTACATTCATGTCAGGGTCCCTTTGGTTCCTTGGCTGTTTTTGAAACAACTTTATCTCTATTCTTCTTCACATTTCACATTTCTTACATTACTTTCCATATCACCTTTGATTCATTGATTCCTCCACTCTCTTTTTATGAAATTTCTCTCTTTTCTCTAGGTCATCTGATTATAGCTAAAGAATATACTGGGGACTTTATTTCCACTTCGTATTACTAACATGTCTTATAACCTGGAACAGACTTGAGCACTTCATAGGAGTGCTTGAGTATCAGAGCTGAAAGGAAACTTTAAGATCATTTACTCTGATATTTTCTCATTTTACTAAATGAGAAAAAATGAAATTAAAGTTTATAGAAGTGAAAAGAATTGCCTGATCTCAAGAAGTTTATCCCAACAACTATTTCAGAACTCATATTAGTAAGCCATTCAATCTTAAGTGACATGAAAACCATTGGGAAAATACTCTGTGTGTGTGTGTGTGTTTTAAAAAAGAATGTTTTAAAGCCTAAAATTAGTAAAAGGAGACCTCTGTGGGAAGTCAGATCATAAGCAAACATTTATATGGTGATGATATTATTAAATGAAAGAGATCAAATAAATTGAAATGCTAAATGAATTCAGATCAGTCTACCCTTACCAGTATAGTAATAAAAACAACCTGTAATTTTAAAAATGTTATGTGTTTACATGCTGCCTTACTGTGAAATGGCTCACAGAGACATATTAAATCAAAAAATTAAATAGGATCAAAATGGATGAGGGAATTTTCTAGGGGGAAAAGATACATATCATTTACCTCTTCACCATCCAACTTTTATAAGACAAAAAGGGATGGATTTGCCAATGGAAATAGAAATTAAAATTTGGGTTCAATAACCCTCTAGCCATCAGGGAAATTCTGATTAATCAAAATTAGAATAAAGCTCTGAAGCAATGAGTGAGGTGTGTTCTGTACAAATAACCCTGCTGTGTGTTTCCAACAGAAAAAAATGGGCTCTCCACTGACCAGGAGTTAGAGACTCCTTCCCCTGTTAGCACGGGAGCACTCTCCTCAGCCTGATAGCACTGCTTCTCCCCTTTCCTCACTTGTTATAATCCACGTGTTCTTCACTTTAATTTTGGAACTACTGTTACCAAAAATTCCCATTTTACTAATGTATACAAGGGATAGATGGAAATCCTTTAAGTTTGATGATAAAGTTAAACACAATAATAAATGAGAGAACTGGTCCTTTCTCTCATGGACACCTCAATTTTAAAAAATGTCATCTTTTCAATCACAATTTAAGATTTAAAGAGAATAGTTAAATTTATAACAAGAATGATAGGTTAAATGCATAATTCTGTGCATTAGCATATATCAGGAGTGCATATTCAATAGTAATTAAACAGAAAGGAAGAAAATCTCAACATTGAGATATTGAAAAGAATCTGTATTTTAAAAATAGAACAAATGGTTCCACATGTAAAGGTATAGTTTGTGTGTGTTCTCAAAAGAAAATTCACAGCTTTACTTGATATGAGTGCTTTATTGAGCAAGAAACAAGCTGTTCGAGAACAGGGAGACTTTAACTTGAACCTGGTACAAAGTTGATGTTATAGGATGGCTTATAAAGTGAAAATGAGAAAGTAGTTTAACCTTCACAATTATTGATTATTAGAGGGGGGCTACCTGGACAGTAGGAGATTGGGTAAAAGTGATTATCCTGTACCTTTCAGGAACTTGACTTAAGTTTTACAGGAAGTAACCTAAGTTTTGCCTACATTTATGAAATACAGTAGACCAAGTTTTGCTCTAAATGGTTTTGTTTGCATAAGGGATCTTCAAGATTGGTTTCATCTTATCTTAACAGTGTGTAATTAGGGGCATCTGCATGGCTCTCTGTTGGTTAAGCATCCAACTCTTGATTTTGACTCAGGTCATGATCTCAGGATTTGGGGATTGGGCTCCATGTCAGGCTCTTCACTCTGCCCTTCCCCCTACTAATGCTCCCTCTGTATCTCTCTAAGGTAAATAAATAAATATTTTTAAAACGAAAAACTGTGTTATGTAACTGCAACACACATGCAGAAAACTGCAAAATGTATACTTGTAAAGTACAATGTATTTTTAAAATGTAAATGGACTCATAAAAACCACCCATGTAGGGGTGCCTGGGTGGCTCAGTGGGTTAGTAATCCAACTCTTGATTTTGGCTCAGGTTGTAATCTCAGGGTTGTGGGATCAAGCCCAGGGTTGAGTTCTGTGCTCAGTAGGGAGTCTGTTTGAGATTCTCTCTTTCCCTTTGCCCCTTCCCTCTCTTTCTCTCTCTCCCCTTCCCTCTCAAATAAATAAATCTTAAAAAGATATCACCCATGTAAAGTACACAATATAGCCAGCAATCTAGTCAGTATTCATATGTAGCTATTCATTTGTCAGTTCTCTTATTTTTTTAATTGAGGTAGAGTTTACTACAATATAATTTTAGTTTCAGATGTACAACATTGTGATTCAGAAACAAAATCATAAATACAGAGAACAAACTGTGGTTGTCAGAGGGGAGGGGATTTGGGGGATGGGTAAAACAGGTGAAGAGAATTAAGAGATACAACCTTCTCTTACTTTTTTTTTTTAAAGATTTTATTTTATTCATTTTAACAGACAGAGATCACAAGTAGGCAGAGAGGCAGGCAGAGAGAGAGAGAGAGAGAGAGGAGGAAGTAGGCTCCCCAGTGAGCAGAGAGCCCGATGTGGGGCTTGATCCCAGGAACCTGGGATCATGACCTGAGCCGAAGGCAGAGGCTTTAACCCACTGAGCCACCCAGGCACCCCCTTCTCTTACTTTTTAATACCTCCTCAGATTTCTGTGATTTTTTTAATCCATGTTTTTTTTTCTTCAAGAAATCCTTATAATACTTAATGCTATTTGGATGACCATAAATTCTCTCTTTTTTTGGTGTCCAGATGGTTTTAGTTAACATTTACTTTTGGGGGTTTTTCTTTCTGCATTATAGATTTTTATGTTGCAATGATTCCTTTTTTTTTTTTTTTAATTTTAAGACTACCATTCTATTTTCCTTTTTATCATTCCTAGCAAGAAGTCAGTTGTAAGTCTGTTTCTTTTATTTTTTTATTTTTTTAAGATTTTATTTATTTATTTGACAGACAGAGATCACAAGTAGGCAGAGAGGCAGGCAGAGAGAGAGAAGGAAGCAGGCTCCCTGTTGAGCAGAGAGCCTGATGCGGGGCTCCATTCCAGGACCCTGAGATCATAACCTGAGCAGAAG